>PVKH010026153.1:0-13530 GCA_004027955.1 Chaetophractus vellerosus | reverse complement strand
GATTTACTTTTATATCATGGATATTAAACTCTTATCAGATATGTGATTGCCAAATATTTTCTCCTTTTGAGTGGGCTGCCTTTTCACTACTTTGATAAAGTCCTTTGAGGTGCAAAAGTGTTGAATTTTTAGGTCCCATTTTGTTGCTTGTGCTTTGAGTGTAAGGTTTAAGAAACTCAAAATGGATCAAGGACCTAAATATAAAAACAACAACCATAAAACTCCTAGAAGAAATTGTAGGAAAACACCTTCAAGATCTTGTGGTAGGCAGCAGTTTCTCAATTTTCTTTTAAAGAAATTTAGGATGAGAAAATCTTCTTTCTTATTGGCCCACATCACTGCCAGTGCTCTTCATACCTTCCTGTTGATCTATATTTTCATCTGATTTCATTTTGTTTTCAGCCTGAAGAACTTCCTTTAACATTTCTTTCAGTGTAGAAATGCTGGCATTGAGTTCTCTCAACTTCTGCTTGAGTCAAAATTCATGCATTTAACCTATATTTTTGAAAGATATTTTTGTTGCTATGTCATTTTAGGTTGACAGCTATTTTTTTAAATCAACATCTATTGTTTTCTGGTTTGTATGCTTCCAAGGTTAAACCAAAAGTCATTCTTTTTTTGTTGTTGTTACATATCTCCCCCTTCTGCTTGTTCTTGCTGTGTTCATTTTTGCGTTCTTCTGTGTGTGCTTTGTCTCCCCCCGTTGCGGCGATGCGCTGAGTCAGCTCACCATGCAGGCAGCCTTGCCCTGCTCGCAGGCGGCTCTGCTCTGCTCGTGGGCGGCTCTGCTCTGTTCGAGGCGACTTGCCCTGCCTGTGGTGGCAGCTCTGCCCTGCCCACGGCGGCTCTGTCCCGCCCATGGCGGCTTTGCCCTCTCAAGGCGGTCTGCCCGCTCGGAGAGGTCCCCAGGAACTGAACCCGGGGCCTCCCATGTGGTGTACCGGTGCCCTATCCACTGGGCTACAGCCAGCCCCTCAAAAGTCATTCTTATCTTTGTTGCTCTGTACGTAATGTGCCTTTTTTCTTTGACTCTATGACAATTTTCTCATTATCACTGGTTTACATCAATTTGATTTTGACATTCCCTGGGGTCATTTTCTTTGCATTTATCCTGCTTGCTGTTTGTTTAACATCTATGATCTGTCGGTTTATAGTTTTCATCAAATTTGAAAACTTTTCAGCTATTAATTCTTCAAATATTTTTCAGCCTCAAACTCCCTTTTTTCAGACAATTACATGTATATTGGGCTATTTAATATTTTCCACAGATCACTGATTTCTGTTCATCCATATGTGTGTGAGAAACAGGATCCTCCAGAAAACAGAAACAACAGAGAGAGGGAGAATGAGAGAGAGCAGAGATTTATTTTTTAAATTACCCCACATGACTGTGGGGACTTGGAAGTCCAAAATCCATAGCGTAGGCAGCAGGTTGGAAATTCCACTGCATTGATACTGCAGTCTTAAGTTCAACATCTGCAGAGCAGGGCAGCAGGGTGAAAACTCAGACAAGAATAGATGTAGAAGTCTTGAGGTAGAAATTCTTCTTTTTCTGGAAACCTCTGTTCCCTTCCCTTAAGGTCTTCAACTGATAGGATAAGATCTACAGACATTACGGAGGATAATCACCTTTATTTAAAACCAGCTGATTACAGATGCTACTCAAATCTACAAAATACCTTCACATCATCCTCTAGGCTAGTGTTTCACCAAATAACTGGACACCATAGTCTCACCAAATTAACACATAAGATTAACCTTCACAGCCTGTATGCCTTGCGCTCTCTCTGTGCTTCATTTGGGTAGTTTCTGACGCTGTCTTCAGGGACATTGTTCTTTTCTTCTGTATGGCCCAATCTGTTTTGGATCCATCCAGTAAATCTTTCATTTCCAATATTGTATTTTTCAACCCCAGAGTTCCCTTTGGGCATTTTCTTGTTTTCATTTATCCTCTTTCATTTATGTTTTCTGTAAATCCTGGAGCATGATTATATTAGCTGGGTTTTTTTTCTCCTTTATTACAGAAACTGTGGGTTTACAGAATACTCATGCATAGAATTCGAGATTCCCATACACCACCCCACCACCAACACCTTGCAATGGTGTGGAGCATTTGTTACAATTGATAGCACATTGCTATAATTTTACTGTTAAAGTTCATGGTGTAACTTAGGGTTCAGTGTTTGTGTAGTGTAGTTCCAAGGATTTTTAAAAAATTATTCTGTTACCATATATATAATCTAGCATTTCTCCTTTTAATCATATTCAGGTATATGTTTCAATATTGTTAAATGCATTCATATTGTTGGGCTACTATCAGCACTATCCATTACATTTCCATTGTTCCAAAGAGGAATCCTGTACATTTTAAGCCTTAACCTCCCATTTCCTAACCCCATCCCTTCCCCTGGTAACCAATATTCTATGAGTTAGCTTATTCCAATTGCTTCAAATCAGTAAGATCGTACAATATTAATCCTTTTTGCCTGGCTTATTTCACTCAACATGATGTTTCCAAGGTTCATCCATGTTCCTGCATGTGTCAAAACTTCATTCCTTTTTACAGCTAAATAATATTAAATCATTTATATATACCACATTTTATTTATCCATTCATCAGTTGATGGGCATATGGGTAGCTTCCATCTTTTGGCAATTGTCAATAATGCTGCTATGAATATTGGTGTGCTAATATCTGTTCGAGTCCCGCTTTTAATTCTTTTGGGTATATATGGCAAGAACGTTCAACATAATGTTGAAAAACAGTGAGGACAGCGAGCTTGCTTGTTTTGTTCATAATCTTAGAGGGAAGGCGTTCAGTCTCTTCCATTAGGTAGATTGTTAATTGTGGGCTTTTCATAATACCCTTTATCGTGTTGAGGAAGTTTCCTTCTATTCCTAGTGTTCTGTTTTTATTAAGAAAGGGTGCTGTATTTTGTCAAATGCCTTTTCTGCAACAATTGAGATAATCATGTATTTTTCTCCTTCATTCTGCTAACTTGGTGTATTACATTAATTAATTTTCTTATGTTGAACTAACCTTGCATACCAGGGATAAATCCCACTTGATCATGGTGTATAATTCTTTAAATACGCTGTTGGATTCAGTTTTTTTAGTATTTTGTTGAGAATTTTTGCACTACATTCATAAGAGAGATTGGTCTGTAGTTTTCTTTTCTTGTTGTATTTCTATCTGGCTTTCGTGTGAGGATGGTGTTGGCCTCATAAAATGAACTTAAAAGAAATAGAAGATCTCAACAAACCAATTACTAGTAAAGAGATTGAATCAGTAATCAACAACCTCCCAAATAAGAAAAACCAGGACCAGATGGCTCCACAGGGGAATTCTACCACACATTTCAAGAAGACTTGACTCAAGTGCTGCTCAAACCCTTCCAAAACACTTGAAGAGGAGGGACCACTTCCTTATTCATTCCATATTAACTATTTTAAAGTTTTTGGCTCTTAATCCTATAATTTCTGTCCCATCTCTGGCATGTCTGCATTTTTTTCTATTGATTTATTTCTGCTTTAGGGTGACATTTTCCTGCTTCCTCACATATGTAGATTTATTTTTATTTTGTTGTAGATTGGCTGGATTTTTTGCTTGTTTTCTTTAAAAGGCATTGTACTTTATTTTGGCAAAAAGTTAAGTTACTTGTGGAACAGCTTAATTCTTGTAAGGCTCATTTATAAGATATTTAGAGTAGGTCTAGGGCAGTTTTTACTTTAGGGATAGTTTAGCAATATGACTAAGGAGTGATCATTCTGATGTCTTTACGGAAAGCTTTTTTAAAATTTGTTTTATTAGAACCATTGTAAATTTATAGAAAAAACAGGCAAGAAGTACAAAGTTCTCATATACCCCCTCTCACATGCAATTTTCCCTACTATTAACATTTTATATTAGTGTGGTACCTTTTTTACAATTCATGAAAGAATATTATTATAATTATGCTATTAACTTTAGCACATTGTTTAAATTGTATTATACAGTCCTATTTTTTTTGGTGTGTGTGGTGATATATACAACCTAATATTTCTCTTTTCTTTGCTTTTTGAATATACAATGCAGTGATGTTAATTACATATCCAATGTTGTTCCTCTATCCCCATTATCCATGATGAAAAAGTCTTGGCAGTGAATCATCGTAAGGTTTTTAAGCAAAGGAAATATATGATTATGAACAGTAATGTTATTTGGGAAGATCACTAGAGTAGAAATTTAGATTACAGATTGAAAAGGAGTGAAACTGGGGGCAGGGACATTAAGAAATATCATTATTCAAGGTAAGAGATGATGATCTGGGCTATTAAAACAGAGACTAAGATTGAAAATTAGGAAGTTCAAAGTCAGCAATGTTTTAGATATGGATTCATGGATCAATTCTACTAATAAACATTTACTGGTGGCTGCTGTATACTAGGTATATAAAAATATCTTTAGTTATTCAACCAACAGTCACTTACGGAGTCCCCCGCACATGCCACGCTCCGAGGTATACATGGGAAATAGTGGCAGGTCCACAAAACTCACTGTAGATCAGCATGGTCCTACAGAACTGTCTTCAGTGGTGGAAAGAGGAGCCACTACCCAAAAGTCGATGGTGTGACTGAGGAACTAAGTTTTTAATATATATAGTATTAAATATAAGATTTTAATTTTTAAGGACAAAATAGATTTTATTTAACTTTTAAAGAAGCTTTAGATATATAAATGTTACGTAAAAAATATAAGGAATTCCCATATGCCCTCCTCCCCAAAGGCACTAGTGGCAACCATATTGGACAAAGCAGTTCTGGAGGGATTCTAACACCCTCCCCCCACACACACACACAATAAAATAATTAAACCTACTGACACCAAACACAGGGCTGCTTATATTACTATCAGAACCCAAGAGGGACCACCTAACTGTTTTGAGATTAAGATGGGAGGGGAGAAGGATTGGGAACTGGTTTGTATTTTAGCTGAATTTTGAAGGAAAATAAAAATAATGCAACAGAACAGGAATAGAGAAAGTGTGTTTTGGCAAAGGGAAGAGCAATGGGATAGAAGTGGGAGACCTGGGAACAGATTTTTTTTCAGGCCAGAGCTTAAGGTATTTACGGGGGAAGTAATGAAATGGAATATAAAGTTCCTTAGGAAGGAAATGCAATATTGGTTATGCTAGAGTATTTGAGCTTTCTGTAGGGTGTTATTAAACAAGATAAGTCAATTAACTGTTTTGGTGTTTTGTACTTGCAGGTAGAGATGTTCAATAGGCTACCAAAATAACTAATCTGGAGCATAGAAGAGAACTGAGCTGGAGATGTTACTTAAAGTGTATGGGCACAAAAAGAAGAAAAGAGGCCCAAAGAAGCTTCATCGGGGATGATTTTTATTATCAAGTGTCTTAAGAAATAATTTTCTTTGACAAGAATCTATTAAAGATCGGGACTTTCATGCTATGGTTCAGAAATACTAAGAGGAAATTTCGAATCCTAAGAGGCCTACCTCAATTGTAATCTGATAGGGTGGACCTTGGGCAGGATCTGGTTCTAGGGAGGGTACCTTGCCTTTCTTAGCACTTGAGTCCTCCTTTCCATGTTCCAGCTGCCCTCTGGAGCCAGGACTGGCATGCTGGCACAAGGGTCTATGAACGTCATAGCTGCCGGCATGGATTTAGAGGCAGCCTCTTTGCCATGGGGTGTGTACAGCTAACGTGCTATACCTTGGATTCAGGTGAGAGGCTTTATTCAAAAGGCAGCCTCTCTTGGTTTTTGACACTATTACTAGGTTGCTTCCACTGGGATTGTAAAAGGCCCTATGTAGGTCATCTTGGAGCAGCAAGTTTTCAGGGTGTTGTCTTAGGAGCTAAAAATAAAATTAGATTAGCAGTAATTAGTGAAGTGGGTGTACTTTCCTACCTTGGACTGGAATCATTTCCAGAAGTGGGTTTCTTTTGATTGGACTTTCCAGTGTGTTATATTCCCTTGTTGAAAGAAAATATGCATTTGTACCCCCTGCAAGGGCAATTTTAAGTAAAGTACAGTAAACATGAACTAATGTAATGATGGGCTACATAGAACACTCTGTTTTCATGAAATAAATCACTAAAAATACTCCTCACAGTAACAATGCGAAAGTAGTAATATTGTAGTTCTAAACAATTCCAAGCTATTATTTTATTTTGTAAGATGCTGTTGGCAGAATCTAGTCTCAATAATTACTTTTTTAAGAAGAGGGAAAAAACAATTTAATGCACTCCAATGCAGACTCTAAAAATATCAGAGAACCAAGTATACAGGGATCAACTATTAATAGCTAGAAACACTGTCAGTTGGTGGGGTGGGACACATTTTTTTAAAAACTATGAGCCAAAATCTAGATCTTACTGCAGAGATATTTTCTTTGAATCTGTAGCCTGCTTAAAGGTGAGAAAAGGCTGTAAGTGATTAAAACCCCTTGTTTCGCAACACCCTGCGGGAGACCTTAATTCTTCCAAGAGATGTTGCAAATACTCTCTGAAATCCTCAAGTGCTGATTGATTTAATTATAATTAATTAAAAATGAAACATATAGCAGCACTTTTACATGATTGGTAAGAATATGCAAACTGAATTAAGATTTGCTGCTACAATTCCAAATTCTTGGAATACTTGAACTAAGCTTTAGCACCAGTTTGATTAAATGTAGACAGAAAACTGTAGTTCAGAAAATAGGGCACAATCCTGGGAGGCTTCACCTCAGCTGCCATGGATACTGGCCCTGCCTTCAGCGTCTATATTTTGCTCAGACCTACTATATATTCTGGGTAATTATTTAACCAGTGGCCATTTCCTAGACATTTTTTGTTGTCAAATTGACAAACTCCAAACACCATGAATCTGACATTATGAGTAAGACCTTTGGAAAGCTTTTATCTATGATTATGAAGAAAATCCTAGTGACTTAATATAAGAGTAGGGGAGAGTCATGTATTAGCAACAGAAATGAAGGCCTATTGGAAATTGTGAGTGGATGATTTGGGGAAAAGGAGCTGAATATATCATAACTTAGTTTCCATAAAAGAGTCCTATAGTAACTGAAATCTAATGTCTTCATTTCCCTTAACTTATGGAGCATATATTTGATATTTCTTTTTTAATGAGATGAAGTTTATATACAATAAAGTGCATGAATCTTAATCGTGCAAATTAATGACTTTGTCATATGTATAAATTCATATATCCACCACCCAAATCAAAATAAGGAACATTTCCAACATCTTAGCAGATTTCCACATGCCCATTCCCAGTTGAACCCCATTATTTTGACATCTAGAACTCTTGATTTTCTAAATTTGGTCTTGAACTATGTATAAATGGAATAATGCGTGATAAGTTGTTCATTCAATATTAGGCCTATGAGTTTCATTTTTGTGGGTGCATGTAATACTATTCACTGATTTTCACTGTTGGATAGTATTACATTTTATAAATATAGTACAGTTTATTTATCCATTTTTCTGTTAATGGACATTTGAGTTGTTTCCAGATTTTTGTAATCATGAATAATGCTGCAATAAACATTCTTGTACATGTTTTCTGGTGAACAGAAACACTTATTTTCTGCAGCATAAGCCTAGGAATGAAATTGCTGGGTCATAAGGTAGCATATATTTAGTTTTAGTAAATATTGTCATATTTCCAAGTGGTTATACTAATTTATACTCCCACCAATAAAGTATGAGAGTCCCAGTGGTTATAAATTCTCACCAATACTTGGTATTTGTGACAGTTTGAAGTTCTTTTATGAATCCTAAAAAGAGAAAGATTAAGTTTGAACTAGTCCATTCCTGTGGGTGTGAGATCCTTTTGACTGGGCTATGTCAGTAATGCGTGACTCAGGTTGCGTCTCCGCCCTCTGACCGGGTCTTACATAAATGGAAAAACAGAGAGAGAGAAACAGGAAAGGGAGCTCTGCCATTTTTGATCCCTCCATATGAGAGAGGACTCGAGGGTTGCTAGCGGCCAAAGCTTAAGCACGAAGCCCCCAAGGCTGGCCCATGGAGCAGCTCAAGGCTTAAGAGCGATTGCCTGATAGCCCACAGCTGAACTCAGGAAGAAAGCAGGGCAGCCAAGACTGAGCGAGGAGGCCGGGAAAGAGACAAGCCCCGTGCCTGGCTGCCCACAGCTGAGCTCCAGGAGACAGTGGCTTCTGTAGGCGAAGGCGGGGACCTCGGCAGAGATTGGCAGCCTTCTTGTATGCCACATGCCAGGGCCCCAGGATCACCAGCAGCTGACTTCGGGGAGAAAGCATTTCTGCTGATGCCTTGATTTGGGTATTTCATGGCCTCGGAACTGTGAGCTTTTACCCTCAAATAAACCTCCTTTATAAAAGCAAGGTGCCTATTCACGTCTTTTGCTCATTTTAAAAACTGGGTTGTTTGTGTTTTTCTTATTAATTGATAGGGGCTCTTTATTCTGAATATGAATAATTTGTTTGATATATACATATATATCGGGTGAGCAAAGGTGAAAGATAGTAGCACATATCAAGACTTATTCTGACGTGACAGGAATTAAAATGGTGTGTTATTTTTCACAGGAGTAGGCAATAGACCAGTGAAACAGAAGAGTGAGTCACAGAAAGACCTACTCAAATGTGGTCATCTGATTGTCGACAAAGGTGCCACTGCCACTTAGTGAAGAAAGGACGGTCTTTTCACAGTCGGTGCTGGGTCACTGGGATGAACCCTATGCCGTTTGCTAAAATATAATTTGAGATGGATCCTAAATCTTAAAATGAAAGATAAAAAACAAAGTTTTTAGAAGAAATCAGGAGAATATTTTTGCATTCATACGGTAGGCAGAAATGTCTTAAATAAGATACAGAAATCCCTAAGCATAAAAGAAAAGATTGATAAATTGCATCTTTATTAAAACTGTGAAATTCTCTTCACCAAAACACAATGCTAAGAGAGTGAAAAGGCAAGCCAGGGGGTAGGAGAAGAAATTTGTAAACTTGAAATTTGATTACCATTGAACATCTTTTTACTTAAAAGTATGATGCGGTCCGGGGCTGTTTCTGTTAGTCTCCCAGTGCTGCGCGCACCGCTTGGCATCTGGTATGTGCGGGACGAGTGTGAGTGAGTGTGCACGGGTGCATCCTGCTCACGGGGACACAGGCTCTCACCCTCCAATGCACCCCTTGTTTCTCCTGAGTCTAAGAGGTCAAGATGAGCAGAACATGGCCCCTGGTGTGGCCCTGCTCTCTGAGCAACACCACCCTGAGAGCTGGTCCAAGCCACACCAGACCCTAGAGCGGATGCACAAATTCCAGTTGAGTCGTGTCTGTCTCCCCTGACATCTTTTATTGACACCCTGGGTCACAAAAGACACCCGACCAAAGATACCGACCGTCTGCATTGCGGCAGGGGTGGGAGACTGCTGAGGGGCTTTCCACGCCACTGGAAAGAGAATGATACTTAAGTCCGAATGCCTGGGTGCTGCCACACACTGGCCACAAATAAATACCTCCCCATTTTTGGTTCCGGTTTCCCCAGTTGTAAGATAAAAGGGATTGTCTATGAACTCCCTGGTCCCTACTTGTTCTGACATTCTGTCACTGGAGAGCCCAGGGAAAACAGCTTTATGGGAGAAACAGTCCTAGCCATCCCCTGAGGTCAAGACAACCTGAACAATATGCTCTGCCCAAGTCCCAGAAGACTCACATTCTCTTTATACTTGATCCAAAAAGACAGTCTTTTAAGTGGTCTCAGCACCTAACTACTCTCTTCTGTCGGCTGAGATGTAAAAACCTCCAGACTTCTTTGAAAAGGGAGCTCACACCCAAAACAACAATGCTCCTTGGATACAAGTAACATTTTCTTCTAGAAATAGAAAATGTCCTCTAACTTAGTTATAATTTCTACAATCTGTTCTGCCAATTTTTTTTTGGTTTGTAGAACTGCTATTCAGATTTTCTTGGGCCAAAATGAAAAATGTAGCTTATTTCTAATAGACTGCTAATTTCCATGGGATATCCTGAAGAACAGGTGAAAAAGTCTCCCAAGAAGTCATATTATGAAGGACATACCATTAATTATTCATTTATGATTGAAAAAGAATCTTTACACTACCTTCTATTTAAAAGAAAATATTGGAAAATTTATCCACGCCATAGACATTATTTTCTAACTTGAAAACACATCTTTATTTCAGCTTCAAGACAGGCTACCCTAGCATGCATGATGTGTAATAGATCATGTTCATTATTTTGCCTCAAAAAAAATTAGGTCCTCTAATAGCAGTCACCAAATTTAGTAGTAGAAGAGTTCCACTGACCTGCGTGGTAACCAAGATGAGCCATGTGGGAAGACAGAAAAGAAAGATATATGAGTGACATGTCAGTAACCAACCAGAGGCAAGGAGAAAGCACAAGTGCAAGTGATTTAAAAGGTGGCTGATAGCAAGCAAAGTCATTCCATCATCATGGATGGGTAGAGTCAGCACATAGTCCTTAAAATGAGAAAAACAAAAAAAACAAAACAAAAACACTCAAAAATTTTGTGACACATTTTGCTGACAGGCTTAAATAAAAAGGCCTTTTTACATGCCTGTATAAGCCCCATAGAAAGGATTTCACAGACCAGTCAAATACACGTGTCTTGCAATATCACCCTAAAATCCTAGTTATAATCATTATGGTAGCTAATGTTTACCAGGAATTGAACCAAGTACATTGTAATGAATCACATATTATTCTCAAACCACCCTGTAAGTTAGATACTATATTGTCACCATTTTATATATGAGGACGCTGAGGCAAAGAGAAGTTAAAAAACTTACCCAACATCAACAAAGAATAGAAAGGTAAAGTCTGGATATGAAAGCAGGCAGTTCAGCTCTTAACCACTTATTTTATACTATTTCTGGAGAGATGCTGGAAGGCTCTATGGTAGATTAAAGATAGTTACAAACTCTTTGCCACTCTTCAAATTGGGAGGTGGAATCTAGTACCCTTCTCTTGAATCAGGGTTGACCTTGGGGACTTGCTTGACCAATAGATCGTGGTAGGAGTGACATTTTGGGATTCTGAGGCTGGGTCCTAGGAAGCCATGCAGCTTCCACCCACACTTCTTGGAGTTCTCCCTCTCAGAAACCAGCTGCCACACTCTGGGAAGCCCAAACCACATGGAATAGCTATGGGAAGGTGCTCTACCATCACCCCCAGCTCAGCTGCCATGTGCCAGCCAATACCAAGGCCAGCCATTGAGTGAGCCATCATAGACATCTACCTGAGTTGAACCTTCAGATGCCTGCAGCCCCAGCTGCAACCACATGAGAATCAACCAACTGAACAGACAATGCACAGAACCATGAAAGAGAATAATAAATTCTTGTTTGATGCCACAAAGCATTGGGGTAGTTTGTTACACAGCAAAAGACAAACAGAAGAGCCTCCGTTTACATGAGTGGTGCTTTAAAAGTATACTTGTAAATTGACTGCTTGATACTCAGAATATATCATCCCATAGTAACAGTGTTATAAATAGTTGTAAGGTTCCTAGATCAGTTCACAAAAGTCTATTTAACCTAGAATGTAGTTTAAATTTGCAATGAAAATAGTAACTAACAATTCTGTTACAAGATGAGTAATTAAACAGATTTAAAATATGGGAGAAAATGAATAAGAAGTAGTTTTTTTAATTTATCTTAAATGTTTGTTTTTGAGGGAAAGAGGATTTAATCACAAGAGAGAGATGGTAGCTTTTTGGAGCTTGTGATGGGAATTTTCTGGTATCTTTCAAGACCTCTATTAATTACTGGCATTTGGCATTCATTAAGGTGAATCCGTTTGCAAAATGTATGGCCTTTCTCAGACCCATATCAACAATAACTAGGAATATAATAGGGGAATTTCATTGTAAAAAATAAGAAGAGAGGAGATTTTTAGGTTACTTAATAACAATGGAAGACAAAAGAGAAGAAAGTTCATAAAAAAGAATATAGTGGGTGTGCGTGGTTTTTGTCATCCATTTATCTTCTTCCCAGAAAAATAAGAACTCTGAATTACCTTTGGGAATATTTTCCTCCATTCTCAGTCCATATCACTTGGTCAAAGTAGGCATTGCCCTTGCCTTCTGAGGGAGCTGGTGGGATCTAGTAAATAAACATTTCCCACCAAACATGATAGGTGAAAGTTGAGTCAGAGTTGGGCCAGTTCAGTGAACAGGGGCCCAGCATAAAAATGAAGCTAAAATATTGTGCATTCTGGAGCTGCTGCAGTCATCATAAAATGGAGAAGGTGGGCCTGCCTAAGAAAGAAGTCTATATAGAGAGGAGAACAGAACCTAACCAAGCTGAGATATAGAGAGAATCACATTGTGGGGAGACTGAGATTCTACATCAAGCAGTGGGTGAAAGTTTTCTTTACCCTTGGAGTTTCCATTATGTAAGTTCATAAATTCCATTTTAGCTTCATTCAGTTTAAATTGGGTTGTCTGACACCTGCACCTGAAAATGTTCTGATTGTATTACTTAAGGTAAGCAAACCTTCTCAAGTTCCTTGGCTTTATAGTCAAAGTTTATTTCTCATTTACATCTCAGTTTAATGCCAGTTTGTGGGAGGACTCTGCTCCATTTAGTCATCCAGGGATTTGTTTTCTTCTTCCACATTCTAGTTAGCATTCCTCTCGGTCTTTGTAGTTTTCTGATAGTCTCTGCCACCATCTGCCATCTGGTCAACCGGTCTTTCTGCTCCTTTCCCCTACCCACTAAACATATTCATCTTCTTGCAGAAGGAAACAGTCACTGCATCCAGTGGGGCCTCCATCCAGTGGTGCAGAGTTACCTCTGTCAAGTCTGGTTATGACTCGCTCCTTTGGTCCGATGACCTGTGAACTAAAAAGACAAGTTTATTTAACTCCTCCTCCAGTTTTCAATAGTGAAAAGGGGGTAGGAAAATCACAATAAAAACTCCCATTCAGAAACTGAAAGAATGGGAAACATTTTTAAATCATCCTGGGCATACAACACGAAGGTCCCATGGCCTAAAGGAAATTTCTTTAATGAGACTTTGATTCTGCTCTCTGGGAATATATCCCTTGGCCATGCTTTTCTGCGGCCTCTGGATCCACCTTCTATAACGTCGTTCCTTATCCATCATCCTCCACCATCACATCTGAAGTGGACCCTTGTCGGGGGTGGGGGAGGGGGCGGCATACTAGTTGGTATCCAACCAAAAAAACAAAACAAAACAACAGATGGTGTGCTCAAATTAGGATAATTGAAAGGGGATTTATTTGCAAAAGGACTATTTACAGAAGTGTGGTAAGGTTAAGGTGACCCAAGCTTAGGGCTATGGAGCTCTTTCCACCCCTAGCCTGACAGAATGAGAGAAGAGCAGGATTAATAGAATTCAGGGGGGAAAAGTCTTGTTGAGAAGCCATTCTGAAAGAAGTGGTAGCTTTTGGAATAGAGGCACAACCAGTCCAAGACAACCCTGCAAGGATGGAACCAGGGGAGCACATACTCTAACCTCTCTTCCTTTCCTTCCTCCAC
>PVKH010026152.1:0-13276 GCA_004027955.1 Chaetophractus vellerosus | reverse complement strand
TCTCTTTATATATCATAGATATTAAACCCTTATTGGACATGTGATTTCCAAATACTTTCTCCCATGGAGTCAACTGCCTTTTCACTCTTTTGACAAAATCCTGGGAGGTGCAAAAGTTCTCATTTTGAGGAGGTCCCATTTACCTATTTTTTCCCTTTTGTTGTACGTGCTTTGGGTGTAAGGTCCAAGAAACCACCACCTACCATAAGATCTTTAAAGTGTTTCCCTACATTTTCTTCCAGCAGTCTTATGATCCTGGCTTTTATATTTAGGTCTTTAGTTTCCAGGCTTTGTATGTGCTGTTTTATATGTAGTTTGACCTTACTGAATAGTGTAGGCCTTCAAGGTCACACTGAAATTCAGAAGTGTTAACTTGTCCATGATAGTGGACCCTGAAATGCTATTTTTATTTCCTGGGAGTATTTTGGCTGCTCTTTCATTCTTTTGGGTATGGATATCTAGTTTTGGATATAATTTTTCCAGCACCATTTGTTGAAGATACTGTTTTATCCCATCAGTATGAACTTGATAGGTTTGTCAAAAACCAGTTGGCCATAGAGGTGAGGGTTTATTTCTGGACTCTCAATTCTATTTCACTGACTGATGTGTCTGTCTTTATGCCAATACCATGTTGTTTTGACCACTGTAGCTTTGTAATATGTTTCAAGATCAGTCACTGAAATTCCTCCCATACCGCTTTTCTGTACTAGTGTACAGAAACCTTACTGATTTTCTTTTTAAAGCTATGCCAAAAACATCTGTTTATATATACTTTACCTGGATTTACAAATACACATTGCTAACATATCCTGAGGTAATTAATTCGTTGTGGTAGAGGAGAACTTTGAGCATTTATAGTAGAACAAATACAGCTTTCTCTCCTTCTAAAAAGGTGATACTCACATTAATATACTTTGCTAAGCTGAAGAATAGCTGGAAGAAAAGCATACTAAAATGCCATATTTTTTTCCAGGACAGAAGAACTGACAGTAGTTTCGCCTGGGGCACTGTTTTAGTTTCCTAGGCGCCCAAGCAAATTCCCTGAGTGGTTTGGCATAAACAAAGGGAATTTATCCCCTCGCCATTTTAAGGCTGAGAAAATGTCCAAATCAAGGCATCACCAAGGCATTGCTTTCTCCCCAAAGACCGTGGAATATGGGGTCTGGCTGCCAGTGATCCTTGGTTCCTCTGTCACATTGCCAGGCACATGGCAGCATCTCCTGGTCTCTTCCTTCTTTTCCAGGTTCTGTTTCAGCTTCTTCTTTGGATTTCTCTCTCTGTCTGAATTTCTTTTCACTTATAAAGGACTCCAGCAGTAGGATTAAGTCCCATCCTCACCCCCCAACCTGAGAGAAACGATCTCATCCTAAAAGCAGAATGTGTGTCAATATGGGCAGGAATTCCATGCCCAGGTTCATACTGGTTTATGGTCAATTGATCAATTTTCTGCTTAATGTAACCTTCCTTCAACCATTTCTCCAAAATGCTGTATCACAAATGTCAGGAAGACCTCCAGTTAATGGCTTATCTCTATCTACATTATTGTTCTCATAGTAGAATTCATAGCCAAAATGTTTTACTCATCTGTGTTTTAAAGATTTTTGAACATTTTGGTTGTCTGTATTTTCTGTCCAAAAGCAATTTTTCATCCTCACAAGAAATCATTTCTTCTATTATTATGAGACCTGGAGGTAAGGCTTAAAGCCCCAACACTTTCCACTGTGCTTTTTCTACAAAATGTAAGCACAGAATGATCTTTTGTCCTGAGTCATCCACTATCTCTCTTCTATTGCCAGCAAGATAGATTTTCTTGGATTCTTCTGTAGTTTTGTATCTTACAAATGAGTAGGGCATGTTAGGTGGCCTTAAGAGATAGTCCACCAATCCACATTTCTCTAAAACTGGAAACACTTAGTTCCTACTCACACTGTTATCTAAAGCACCTTTGGCTTCAACAAGGTTCTGAGTGGCATATGATACTGTCCCAATGTCTTAATGTCTCAGCAAAGTATGCCTAACTTTAATCTGTTTCCTTAAGACTTTCTTCTCCGTTTTACTGAGTTTGTAATTACTTTGACGGTTGCTGTCCATAGCAATAAGCTCAATAGCGCCGGACATGAAGAAGTGCCACAAATCTCCATATTTGCTCACGCTGGGTTCTCACCCAGAGTTGCTCTTGCTGTTGCCAGCTTCTCTTTAGCAGTCGAAATCGCCTCACTTAGGCTCAGCCATTTTGGAGAAGACTGCACTACATTTCCCAGAAGTCAGCGGGGCAATGAAGTGTTCCCACAATTCCCTTCGCCTTCCAGAGTCACAGAACTGATTTTTGCCTGTTGGTCTTGCATCCTGAACTTTGTTGAACATTTTATTAGCTCAAGTAGCTTTGTTGTAGACATTTCAGAATTTTCTAGATATAGGATCATGTCATCTGCAAATAGAGGTTTACTTCTTTTCCTGTTTGGATGCCTTTATTTATTTATTTTTTTCCTTGTCTAATTGCTCTAGCTAGAACTTCTAGTACAATGTTGAATAACAGTGGTGACAGTGGGGGCATCCTTGTCTTGTTCCCAATCTTAGAGGGAAAGCTTTCAACCTTTCCCCATTGAGTATGATGTAGGCTTTGGGTTTTTCATTTATGCCTTTTAACATATTAAGGGATTTTCCTTCTATTCCTGTTTTTCACAGTGTTTTTATCAAGAAAGGATGCTGAGTTTTGTCAAATGCCTTTTCTGATTGAGGTTTTTTTCCTTGAATTTGTTAATGTGTATTACACTGATTGATTTTCTTATATTGAACCAGTCTTGTATACCAGGAATAAATCCCACTTGGTCATGATGTATAAGTCTTTTGATATGCTGTTGGATTTGATTTGCAAGTATTTTGTTGAGAATTTTTACATCTATATTCATTACAGAGATGGGTCTGTAATTTTCTTATAATGTCTTTATCTGGCTTTGGTATTAGGGTTATCTCTCATGCTGTAAGGCTTTCTTTAATATTTCCCGCAAAGGTGGATTCTCTTGTATGAACTCCCTTAGTTTCTGTTTCTTTGTGAATGTTTAAATTCACCTTCATATTTGAAGGATAATTTTGCTGTATAAACAATTCTTGGCTGGCAGTTTTTCTCTTTCATTATCCTAATTGTATTGTACCATTGTCTTCTCGTCTCCACGGTTTCTGAAGAGAAATCCATGCTATATCTTACTGGGTATACATCTTAGTTGTATGTGAGTGTTTGCTTCTCCCTTGCTGCTCTCAGATTTTTCTCTTTATCTTTGATGTTTGACATTCTGAGTAGTACGTGTCTTGGAGTAGGTCTCTTCACATTTATTCTGATTGGGGTATGCTGTGCTTCTTGGACATGTAAGTTCTTTTTTTTTTTTCCCTTTCTTTCGGCTTTTATAAAGGGTATTTTTTGGGGGTAGAAGCTTACAGTCACAAGGCCCTGAAGAGTCCAACTCAGGGTACCATAAGAGGTACTTTCTCACTCAGTCATTGGCCACGAGTTGAACACAATAGTGGGCAGTGTCTGTGAGGGTTCAGCCTTCCTTCTTCCTCTTAAGGCTCCATGGTCCAGCTTCTTCTAGTCTCAGCTGTAGGCTGACATAAGACTCATCTCTCTCCCTGGGGCTAGTCCCCCCTTCCTCCTTCAGCTGTTCTGTTGAGTAATTTTATTTTGCTCATTTTATTTGCTTAATGAAATTGGCTCAATTTTAAATGCTTTGAAAGGCAGATATAAGTAATTTACTGCAAAACTACATTCATAAGCACAAAATATTATCAGTGAAAAAAAAACAAAACCAGTACAACTTCTTCCATGGAATTCATACTTCAAAAAAATGAATATATTAAGGTTTCTTTCCTACTTATTAGCATGCTTTTTTCCCCTTTAGCCTAAGTTTAAATATGAATGAGGATTTTCCAGGTTTTCATGTTCACTTAGGAATTTCAGAGAAATGAAGGCATTTTTCTTTTTATGAGTCAATAAATTTCCCAAAATTTTAGCTATAAAACAGACTTCCAGGAAGATGGTGGACTACAAAGGCACAGGACTTTCTTCTGTCCCAAACAAATAGCTAGAGGACAGGCAGAAACCACCTGGAAAAAATTCTTCTAGGATTTAGGGCACCAGGAGAATGCTGGACATCACCCAGAAGAGAAAGGGGCAAAGGAAAAGAATAGCGATGGCAAAATTGTGAATTAAAAGCCACGGCTGCTACTGCTGGTGCCCTCCCCAACACTGTAGACACTTTTGAACTCTCAGGCCTCCAGGCTGATGGCTAAAAAGGCAGCCCCAGGGATCCACTTCCAACAGGAAAGGGGAGAGAGAGGGACCTATCCTAAGGCTGACTCAGCTTCTGATCCACAAATTTGGTCTGCTGGGTCCCACAATCCCTTCAAGGCTGGGTGGGGCCATGCCATTGTTTATCTTGGGAACCGGCAAGAGATAAGACCCTCCTAATCTCACTACTGACCTGGACTGGTTGTAGGAGACACAGAAGGGAAGGGAATTACTTTCTACCCAGGAAAAGGATGGGACTCCCAGTAAAGGTTGGAGAACTGTCCCTGAGAAAGTGTGAATGATGAGGCTCTTAGCCTCCTGGCAGGAACCTCTGTCACATTTATCTAGTCCTGTTGCCCTGTTGCGGCAAACACACTCCTACCAGGCAATGAACTGAGAGAGCTGTCAAAGAGCACTATCCACTGGCACACTAAAGTACACATGAGGAAATTAGAAGTAAAGAAGAGAGGCTTTTTACAGCCTTTACAGCCTACCTACCCAAGACCCTAGGAAGGGAGTCTGCTACCCATTACTGGGTCCAAGGCCCAGATCTGAGCAACTAACAGGGACAATCCTAAAGACCCAGATTAGTTTAAACCAAAAATCAAAGAACAGCAGTAACAAACAGTCTCCTGCCACTAAATCCCTACGAAAGAGAAATCAAGCACCTGAATAAACTCACCACCCTAATCAAATGCCTAGACATCAGCAAAAAAAATTATTAAAACATACCATCAAAATGGAAGAGATGGCCCAAGAAAAGGAATATATTAAAGCTCCAGAAGAGACGTAGGATTTGAGACAACTGAACAATGAGATGCACACAAATTTACAAAATCCAGTTAATGAGTTGAAAGACAATATGGCTAAAGAGATAAAGGTCATCAAGAAGACAGTGAGCGAGCACAAAGAAGAACTTGAAAACCCGAATAAAAAAGTATTGGAGCTCATGTCAATGAAAGACATGATAAATGAGATAAAAAACACATTAGAGCTGGCAGTGGATATGGCTCAAGTGGTTGATTGCCTGCTTCCCATATACAAGGTCCGGCGTTTGATCCTTGATACCTCCTAAAAACAAACATGCAAACAAATGAAAAACCCAACTTGGGGTAGCTAATGTAGCTCAGCGGTTGAGCACTGGTGTCCCACATATGAGGGCCCGAGTTCAAATCACTGACCCCAGTACCTCAAAAAAAAAACAAAAAACACAGAGGCATACAGCATCAGACTTGAAATAACAGAAGAAAAAATAAGTGATACAGAAGACAGAATAGCTGAAATTGAAGAGAGAGAAAAGAACAAAGAGAAGGAAAACTGGAAAAAATAGAGTGGGGGCTCCGGGAGTTGAATGATAACATGGGAGTTCCAGAAGGAGACGAGAAGGAAAAAGGGGCAGAATGAGTATCTGAGGAAATAATAGCAGAAAATTTCCCAACTCATGAAAGAAATGAACTTACAGCCCCCTTGGTGGGCTGGAAGTAGATACACAGAGAAGAAGAACACAGAGGAAGGGAGACAGCTCATTAGACACAGCAGAGTCCCTGGGAAGAGATAAGCCTGATAGTATACAGCTGACCTTGTATACGTGATCATTTCCAAATTTTCTGAAGAGTCATATCAAATTACTGTTGTGGTGATTTTTAAATTGGACCTTAAATATTCTTGAACAGTTTTTTGTTTTTTTTTTTTTAAGAACAGCTAGTTCTTTCTGGGTATTTATTGACTCTGAAGGTATATTTTCTGTTAGACTAGTTAAATATACTCTGCACCCGTCACAGGATTTTTTTTTTGGTGGGGGGAGCATACAAGGTTTTTTTTATTTTTGTTAGCTGTATTAATAATTGTTATTAACCAACCTCTATAGTTTTTTTAATTGAGTTATAATTTGCATCCAAAAAATGCACACATTTTAAATGTATAGTTTGATGACTTTTGTCAAATGAATATACCTTTATAATCATCACCTCAGTCTCTATGTGGAACATTTCTGTGTTCCTAAAAAGATTCCCTTGTGCTCCTTTGCAGTAAATATTTACCCTACCTCTGGCCTCAGGAAACCACTGACCTACTTTTGTCACTGTTGTATTTCATTTAAATGGATCCATAATATAAATATACTCCTTTGTGCTTGAATTCTTTTGCTCAGTGTAATTTTTTTTGAGATTCATGCAAGTTGTAGCATGTCTGAGTTATTCATTCTTTTTTAATTGCTCAATAATATTCCACCTACCTACCTAGAATTCTATACCAAGAAAAGTTTGAAGTACAGGGATGAAAAAGATACATTGTACAAATGGCAGCCATGGTATGTGTGTGTGTAATACCAAATAAAGTAGATCCTCTAGTAAAAAAAGTATAACTAAGGAAGAGGATTTCCCAATGATAAAATGGTCAGTGCATGAGAAAGATAATTCTAAATGAAAGCTCATTAACATGATGTCAAAATATTCAGTGATTAATAAAGTTGACATAGTAGATGTTCTTGGAATACTAAAACCCAGTGTGTTTACCAATATTGGCCTTATTTTGAGTCACAAAACAGTTTCCATTTTGGAGGATTGATATATAGAATATGTTCTGGGCTGGCTCGATAGCCCAGTGGATAGGGCGCCAGCATACCACATGGGAGGCCCTGGGTTCGGTTCCCGGGGACCTCTCCTAGCGGGCAGACCGCCTTGAGAATGGCAAGCCGCCATGGGCGGGCCAGAGCCGCCATGGGCAGGGCAAGAAGCTGCCACGGACAGGGCAAAAGCCGCCACAGGCAGGGCAGGTCGCCCGCGAATGGAGCACAGCCAGCTACCCGCGAACTGAAGCAAGAGCCGGCCATGAATAGAAGCAGAAGCCGCCCAAAAGCCGGGAAAGCCGTGCCTGCGCAGTGACCAAGTCTCGGCGCGTTGCCGCAACGGGGGGGAAGGGGAGATATGTAATAAAAATAAATAAATCTTTAAAAAAATAATAAGAATATGTTCCTCTCTTTGTCCCTGGTAGAAACTGGTAGTCTCTTTTAGATGACATTGTCAAAAATAACCGTTTAAAGACTGGAAATTGACTATATTCATACAACAATTAAGAAGTGTTTATTCAAGAAAATCTGTAGAATCTGGGATGTGTAAGAACAGTGAAAGTTAGTGATATTTTAGTTTGGGGCTGCTCATGTTCCCTACCCGCACCCAGGTCCTCTGTTCCACTTGGTGGGGAAGATCTACCTGGGTAGGCAAGGCAACCTGGGAAGACTGGTGATGAAAGGGGCTGACTTTATTTGGAGCAGAAGACAGAAAATGTCATGCCTAGGGGCTCTGTCAAAAACAGTAGCAATATCAGTGTAAACCATCAGGGAAGACCAACATCGTTTCCCTGAAGTCTTGATACTGGTTAGGGCAAGCAGTAGTCTTGCAGACCAGCCAGAAATTTATCAGGGAGATCCGGGGAATGAGACAGCCAAAGAGCACCTTGATAAGCTGCCACATATCTTTGGTGGTCTGGAAGGTTGTATGCATGCACAAAGCTACACACGTGCACATGAGAGACCTTAGGGTCCCAGCAAGATAGTTCATCCCTGGTAGAACATGAGACTTTGTGAAAGCAAAAAGGAAAAAGCTTGTAAAGTGCCCCAAATGGACTTGAAATCAGGCACTTCACTCTATGTCAAGCACTATATATAAGTAAGCATTTTCTCAACCATCACAGTTATTTGAACTAG
This sequence comes from Chaetophractus vellerosus, assembly GCA_004027955.1. Classification (NCBI taxonomy): domain Eukaryota; kingdom Metazoa; phylum Chordata; class Mammalia; order Cingulata; family Chlamyphoridae; genus Chaetophractus; species Chaetophractus vellerosus. The sequence goes on along the minus strand of PVKH010026152.1, from coordinate 5,291 downwards.
GCACCATCATTAACCCGTTTTGTTTTTGGTTTTTTGGTTACATATCCCCCTCCCCGCTTTCTGCTTGCTCTTGCTGTGTGTCCATTCTTGTGCATTTTTCTATGTCTGCTTCTTGTCTCCCCCCGTCTTTTGCGGCGACACACCAAGTCAGCCCTCGGCAGAGGCAGCTCACTCCGTTCGTGGGTGCTCCATTCCGTTTTTTCACAGGCAGCTCCACTCCATGTTTTGCGGGCAGCAATGCTCCGTGTTTTGCCGGCTGCCCGGCTTCCGCGCCTCCGTGTTTACAGGTGACTTTGCCATGCCCGTGGGGGCTCCGCCCTTCCTGTGGTGGCTTTTTGCTTTGCCCACGGCGGCTTGCCTTTCTCAAGGCCGTCTGCCCGCTCCCGCTCGGAGAGGTCCCCGGGAACTGAACCCAGGGCCTCCCATGTGGTACACCACACCGGAGCTCTTATCCACTGAGCTATCTAGCTGGCCCCATTAACCCTTTTTTAAGGCTGAGGAAATCAGTGCTTAAAGGAGTTAAGTAACAACTTCATATAGCTAGTATAGGTGGAGCTAAGATTTGAATCCAAGCATTATGGCCTTATCTCCCACTGGCTTACCCATTGTTTTCAGCTGCAGTCCCTGCCTTCACCTCAGCTTTGTTTTTGTTTTTGTTTTTTAAATGTCCCCAATGCTTTAAAGATTTGTTTGTTTCTCCCCACCCCACACCGTTTTTTGCACTCGCTTGTCTGCTCTGTGTGTGTGTTCTTCTGTGTCTGCTTGTCTTCTCTTTAGGCGGCACGGGGAACCCATCCTAGGACCTTCTGGCGTGGAGAGAGGCACTCAATCTCTTGTGCCACCTCAGCTCCCTGGTTTGCTGCATCTCTTCCTGTCTCTTTTCTTTTGTTGTTGCATCATCTTGCTGTACCAGCTCTCCACATAGGCCAGCACTCCACATGGGCCACTTGCCTTTCACCAGGAGGCCCTGGGAATCAAACCCTGGACCTCCTATATTGTAGACAGGAGCCCAGTCATTTGAGCCACATATGCTTCACCACAGCTTTGTCTTAAGAATAAAATGAGATCATTGATTTTAGATTGCTTTTGAAATTGTAGAATGCCAAAAAATACATGAGGCGTTAACCTTGGGGAAGACTAGGTAGTTCAAAAGTTGCCATGATGATGCTTCTGTCTTTTCATTTTTCTTCTTTATTGTTACCTTTCTTCTAGGGCACTTAATGCATTTTCTTTTCATTGCTCATTTTAACCTTTAAAATTCCCGTGGAACCAGATAGGGGGAAAAAAATCAGTCTGTTATCCAGTAATTCATATTGTGTTTTTTGGTTTGGTTGTTTTTTGTTGTTTTTGTTATCTAGTAATTCATATCAAACAATATATCTTTGAACAAATAAAAGGAAGTAGAGGACTGAACATAATTACTACATCTAGATGGTTAGTTTAACTCTAGTTATGTTTATAATGAAACTAGGAAAGCTAAATTGCGTATTGCTATAGATGTTAAAATGGGCATTTGGCTAAAACATTGCAATATGGTTGTATAAATGATGTTTATGGTTTATGTCTAAGGTGAACGAATTTTAATATTTTAAATATCAATTGAAAATTTTACTCCTTTTAAGTGATTTTTAATTTTTTTTAACAAATCAATTTTATTATTAATATTATTAAAGTACACATTTCATCCAAAGTGTACAATCAGTGGTACTTGGTACCATTATATGGTATATTCACATAGGTGTATATTCATCATGATACTCTTTTCAGACCTAACCATTTGAATACATCAGTCTTATTTCCTGGGAGGAATAGAGATGTGGTGAGGGCCACGATTTCACTTTTAAGAGCATTTTATCAACAGATTTCTCCCTAGTTGATTATCTTTCAAGCATAGTAATTGTCAGTGTTTCTCTAGCAACTCCCAAAATGTATTATTGAAAAAAATCATCCAGGAAGCATGGCTTCAGTGCTCCGGGTGCTGCCTGAGGAGGTGAGCTAACACACTGCCAAACCATGATCGCAGACCACAATGGAATTAAAGGATAGAATGTGGTTATGCTTGCCTCCCCGTAACAACAGTGTTTTCTCTGCCTTCCTGTAGACTGGCTCAATCTCAGAGACGGACCCATCACCATATCTGACTCCTCTGATGAGGAAGGGATTCCAATGCTGGTCACCTCAGCTACTCAGCAACAGGAAGAGGAGGATCTGGAGGATGATGTCATCCTGACAGAAGTGAGTTTTCTTAAACTTGCTATTGTAAGGCATTATTGCAAGTTAATGATCTGATTCTTATACCACTGTGGGTGGGTGTTGGGGATTGTTGTAGAACAACTGAGAGTACCAGTTTGCCCTGTCCTACTTTTTGGAGAACAGCCCCTTTTTCACCCAAAATGATGTCCCCTTAGCTTTAGAATGGGTTGTGAAAGCTCTATGTTTCTGGACTTTCTTCTGCACATTGTCTATTCAACTAGTCATGCCTTAATCCATACTGTTGGAATCTCTACCATTTGATCATGTATTTTACAGTCAGGCAGGGCTAATCTCCCCTAATTTTCCTTCATTTTTCAGAGTCATCTTGATACTCTAGTTCTGAAATATAGATAGATCATTTGTTTAGTTCAAAACAAATATTGTTATATTTATAGTACAATTTTCATAATATTGACCCTTTCTAACCAAGAACAAGTTTCATCTATCCAGTAGAGTCTTTTTTTACATTCCTCAGCCAGAGCATTTAAAATTTTTCTTAAATAGATTTTTAAAAAATTTTTATTTATTTATTTATTTTTAAGGTACCAGGGGCCAGGGATTGAACCCGGGACCTCGTATGTAGGAAATCAGTGCTCAACTACTGAGCCACATTGGCTTCCCTGAGTTGGTTTTTTCCTTTGTTTTGCTTGTTGTTTGTGTTTTTGTGTTTCTCAGGAGGCACCACATCCTCTCCCCTTAATATAGATCTTAAACATTTTTAGTTAAATTTGTTCCTGGTTATTTTATCTTTTCATTTCTTTTGTAAATGGTATCTTTTTTTTACCTTTTTACCTTTTAACTATCTTAGTTTTATTTAGAAATCTTTTGGATTTTATATTAATATCATACTCAGTCACCTTATTTTTATTGTCTATGGTAATTTGTCAGTTGACCCTCTTAATTCTCAAAAGATGACATCTATCTGCAAATAATGATACTAATAGTGTCTTCCTTTACAATTTTTATTCTTATTTCTTTCTCTTATCTAATTATATTAAGTGATACACCTCCTCAACAGTTTTAATTATGATGATAGGAATAAGGTAAAAGTAGCCACTCATAAATGGGAATACTTTTAATGTTTTTTCATGAAATGTGATGAAGGCATTTTGCTTGAGATAACTTTTTTAAGAATCATGTTAAGGAAGTAACTATCTACTTCTACTTTATTTCTAGTTTTTATAATGAGTGAATGTAGAATTCTGTCATTCAATTTCAGCATTGATACAGAGATAACCTTATGATTTTTCTTTGATCTATTAATGTGGTAAATTAGTTTGTCTCTGGAATAACTTCACTTGGTCATAGTATTGTAATGTAATTTGCTGCTGGATTCTATTTGCTAATATTTTATTTAGAGTTTTCTCCATGGATCTTATGAGATTGGCGTCTAGGTTTGTGTGTATACCTGTGCTGTTTTTGACAAGTTTTTTTTTTGTTGTTTTTTTTTTAATAAACATGGTCCTGGCTTCATGAAAAGAGATTGGAAGTTTTCCTTCTTTTTCTGTCCTCTGATGTAATATTTTAAATAAAGATTTAGCACATTTCACCTGTGAAAGTGTCTGGGCTGTTGATTGGAGGGAGGGGGGACTAGTTCGTTGACAGTGTGGTAATGGGAATGTTTAGATTTTCTGTTGCTTTCAATATCACTTTTGTTCCCTGATATTTTCTTCAGCCCATTCTGGAATTGGCAGGTACATCTGTAGGGGAAAAGTAGTCCCAAATGCAGAGACTTATTTTACTGTATAGCCTCCTCTTGGATCTTGTCCTATAGCTCTGATGCCTTCCAACAGATATTTTTGTTTTGCATTGTTTGTTTTAAAAAGTAGATTTTCAGGGAGATGTGGCTCAAGTAGTTGAGTGCCTGCTTCCCATAGGGGAGGTCCTGGTGCCTCCTAAAAACAAAAATAAACAACAAGCAAAACGAAAAAACCAACTCAGGGGAGCCAATGTGGCTCAGTGGTTGAGCTCCGGCTTCCCATATACAAGGTCCCAGGTTCAATCCCCGGCCCTGGTACCTCAAAAACAAACAAAAAAAAGCAGATGTTCTACTTTTGCTCAGTAAAAATATTGGTTTGATTAATTTAGCATGCCACCCCTGTAACCTGAAGTCCCCTTTATCTCTTTACCCACCCTTTCTGAAACTGTGTGTTCTCAATAATACTTGATTATATAGTTGGGTTTAGCTATTTGTTCATTTTAAAGAGACTTTCACATTTAATAGGTGATTTTTTAATCTCATTTATATTTATTAGTGTGACAATTATGGTTCTTGCATCTATTGTTTTTCTTATGGTTTCTATTTTTGTTGCTTTTTTTTTTTAAAGATTTATTTATTTATTTATTTATTACATACCCCCCCTTCTGCTTGCTCTTGCTGTGTGTCCATTCTTCTGTGTTTTTCTATGTTTGCTCCTTGTCTCCCCCTGTCGTTTTTGCGGCGACGCACCAAGTCGGCCCTCCACGGCGGCGGCTCGCTCCGTTCACGGGTGGCTCCATTCCGTTTTCACGGGCGGCTCCGCTCCATGTTTTGCGGGCAGCAGTCCTCCATGTTTTTGCGGGCCTCCGGCTTCCGCTTCGCAGGCAGCAGCTCCGCTTTTCGCTCCGCTTTTCATGGGTGACTCTGCCATGCCCGTGGGGGCTCCGCCCTGCCCGTGGCGGCTTTTTGCCTTACCCACGGCGGCTTTTGCCTCGCCCACGGCGGCTTGCCTTTCTCAAGGCCATCTGCCCGCTCGGAGAGGTCCCCGGGAACCGAACCCAGGGCCTCCCATGTGGTACCCCAGCGCACTCTTTATCCACTGAACTATCTAGCCGGGCCCTTTTTGTTGCTTTAAAAAATAATCTTTCACTGTTTCCCTGCCTCTTTAAGTTTTCGTTTTTATTAATTATGGGTTTGTGTTCCTGCTGATAATTTGAAAGGTTTTTATCCTTAGTTTTATTCATTCTTCTAGTAGTTTTATACTTTCAAATGCTGCTTTTGCATATATCAGCTGGTTTAACAACTTTATTTATTTATTTATTTATTTATTTTGTGTATC
>PVKH010026151.1:0-13265 GCA_004027955.1 Chaetophractus vellerosus | reverse complement strand
TCCCCTTCCCCCCACTGCGGCGATGCGCTGAGAGTGGTCACTGCGCAGGTGCGGCTTTCCCCGCTTGTGGGCAGTCTCTGCGTCCGTTCACGGCGGGCTTTCAGTTCGCGGGTGGCTGGCTGTGCTCCATTCGCGGGCGACCTGCCCTGCCTGTGGCGGCTCTTGCCCTGTCCGTGGCAGCTTCTTGCCCTGCCCATGGCAGCTCTGGCCCGCCCATGGCGGCTTGCCATTCTCAAGGCGGTCTGCCCGCTAGAAGAGGTCCCCGGGAATCGAACCCAGGGCCTCCCATGTGATATGCCGGCGCCCTATCCACTGGGCTATCGAGCCGGCCCCAGCACCATTTATTAAATTGTAATTTTGTCCTCACTGATGTGATATGCAACCTTTATCATATACTAAATCCTCATAAGTATTGGGGTCAATTTTTAATTCTGTTCTCTTTGTTGTTCAGTTTGTTTATTCATGCACAAGTATTAATCTATATTATCATCACTTCATAATAATTTTAATATTTGTTAGAGCTAGTTCTCCCTTTTTATTCTTCTTTTTCAGAATTTTCCTGGATATTCAAGCACATTTATTTTTCCATAAGAACTCTAAAATGAGCTGTCAGTTACATAACAATATTAAAAAGTCCTGCTTTATATTTATTGGCACCCCAATACACTTACAGATTAATTTAGGCAGAGTCAGCTGCACTGTAATAATTTGTGCTCTTTGCCTTTCCATTTATGAAGTCTTCTTTTGTGTCCATCATTAGCATTTGGAAATTTTCTTCACATAGAACTTATGGGTGCAATACTTTATGAAGATTATTAGAATGAGAGGACATCAGAGAAGAGAGGAACAAGGCTGGAGGTAAGGTGGCCAGTCAAGAGAGCACTTCCTAGGCAAGATATAATGAGGGACTGAGCTATGGAAGGGCAGTAGAAGGCAAAACAGCATAATTTTTTATTTATTGAAAATTGGAAGCAAGGAAGAAAATAAAATCAAAGACTTCTTCAAGGTTTCGAGCCTAAGGGATGGGGAGTTTGGGGAGATAGTGCCATCACAAAAGTGAAACAAGGAGGAGAATCACCAGACAGTGAGTTGAGAGATGGGTGTATTTGGTTTGGAAAATACTGACCCTTGGGTTCCAGCGAGATGTCAGGTGGAAATGTCCATCAAGCAGTTGGAAACAAATGTCTGGAGATAGAGACACAGGCTGGGAAGCCAAATCCATAAATGACAATCGGAACTCTTCTAGGGAAAGTAGCTAGAGATAGGATGTCCACAGGAAGACCTTGGAGACACCCCTGTTTGAGGGGAAGAAGGAAGAAAAGGAGCCAGCAAAGGAGTCAGAAAACAAGCAGCCAGAGCAGTGGAAGAAAAAGGCTAGTATATAGTTAAGGAGAAGAGAACACAAAAGTGGTGAAAGAAAACTCCTATATTTCCCATTCACAAATCACTGTCATCAACCAGTGTTAGAGACTAGTCATCTGGGGTGCAAATATTGTCTCCAACTACTTAGGCATCATATGACTTAGGACAAGTTAATTAAGCTAAGACTCAATTTCCTCATCTGCAAGATGGAGATAATAATAGTACCTATCTCATAGGGCCATTGTGATGTTTAAAGAGTTACCTCTGCAATGACAGCAGGCATTCAGAAACACCAGCGACCTCCTCTCTCCTTCCCTGTATCTCCTGAGGTTCATAAAGATTATGTGGTATTTCCAAGCACACAGAGCTACTGAGCAGCAGAATTTCTGACTCTATTATGCTGGAGCTGCCTCATTCTGGAGGAGTAGATGGCCAAGAGTGGGCAGAGAGGTCAAGGACTCTTAGGGATTGACATTTAGGTGATCCAGCAAGGAAGATTTCCTTTAGAGCAGTGGATGCAAAAGCAGCTTCCAAGAGGCTAGAAGTGAGTGGCTTATTTCCACCTAGGAGCTCTGTTATTGCTCTCCCCTCAGCCTACTTTCTTACACGTTCTTCCTAAGTTTCTTTATTTGTATACAAATAAGTATTACATGAATTAAACGGTAGCACATTGTATACCATGTTCTGTGCCTAACTTTTACTAACTGACATCTTGACACTCTTTCCATCTCTAAAAAGATCATTTTTTGTCTTTTATACGGTTGCCTGCATTCCAGTGTATGGAAATATAACTTAGTGACTAAATCTTAGTCTTTCCTCTATTGATTAACATTCAGGTTGTTTCCAATATCCTGCTTTTATAAATAAGGCTGTGATGGTTGATCTAGTACACCTGTTATTTCCTAAAGCAGTTCTATCTGTAGGATAAATTCCCCAAAGTGAGGTTGTTACAGGACAAAATCTTAATCAGACCCAAAAAGAAAATAAACTCCTACAAATAGAGAAACCAAAGCCATAATTCTTCTGTAAGGTGTCCAGTTTAACATAGGAACAGATAACTGAAAGTCCCAACAGGAAACTTATTTCTTATTTCCTGTCTTTATACAAACAGAAAACAAACCTAAACTCCCATGATAAATGTGCATTATGCTCTCCATTTAATGTGCTTTGCTCCAGATGTTATAGAGATCGTTGGCTTTGATATGCTTTGTTATAACTTTTATTCACAATGCTGATCAAAGTCTTTTGAATAACATTAGGGAGGTAGCTGAGTTTTACAGGAATTAATATACAGAACCTGAGTTGGAGCTTGTTAGTATGACAACTGCAGAACCATTTTATGATCATACATGCTCAGCAATCATATATTTCTAATCTGAATTATTGGGTTAGTGGTTGGCAGGCACACAAGTTTAAATTCTTATTGTTCCCTCCTTGCTATTTCCAGCACTCTGACCCCAGCAACAACTGCAGAGCCCTCACTTATAATGGGCAGCCTCTTCCTTCCACGAGGCCTCAAGCACTAAGTCAACTAATATGGCCATGGCAGCTGGGGTAGAGATTTGGCACTTCAACTGCTTGGGATGAAAGCACCACAAGAGAATAAAGAGCTGAGAGGTGGCCTGTTCTTCTTATTTCTGGCATCAATCATTTCCTTCTAGATGATTCTGACAGCAAGAGAGCTCAGCTTTTCCTGAGGCACTCCATCCCAGGTCACGTCCTCATAAATCAGAATGAGCTGCCCTCCCACAGTCCACTCCAGGGGCTTATCCTGGAGATGGCTGAAGACCAGGCCAGGACCCCCAAAGAGAAGTTAAATGCAAAAGGCTTTGCACTCTAGAGGCACTTGAAAAACTGAAGAGAAACAGTCAAGCAGATGGAAGTACAAAAATACCACAGCCTTGTGCTTGGTAGCAATCTTTATCAAATTAAGATAATAACAATAACAAAGAAGTTAGAAAGCCCACAAGGAAGAAGCAGCATGGAGATACACCAACTAAAATAGACGTATCTAACAGCAGTGCTGAAAATGGTGCCCCCTTGTGAAGATGTAGGGAGACAGCACGGGGTTAAAGAAGCTCAAGGAACTCTGGCAAGCCGGGAGAGCCAGGAGGAAAGGCATCAGAAATCAAAGTGCAGCTGCTCTTTTTGCTGTTTAAATCATTATATATTAGCTGCAAATTTAGTTTGTTGGCCAACACTCAAAAGTGACATATGGCCAATAAAAGGTTCAGTGGAGTTTTCCATCTGCTCTTCAACTTTACCATGGCTTCCATGCATGGGGCTTAGTGTCAGAGAAGGCTGCACTTCAGTCTTTTCATGAGATGTGTGCCAGGCGTTAAATGGGCACTGCTCTAAGCCAGCGTATGCTACCAACCTAGCAGAGCAGTTGACAGGTTGATGTGCGAGTTTTCTGAAATCTGTTCCATACTCAATTCCAACTGCCTTCCAGGATCCATGGAACAAAAAGTGTCTGAATGGAGAAGCCCTCTGGAATGACATAGGTGGGGATGCCATAGGTTCTACAAGTAGAGTTCTCCCAAGGAGTCCGTCCGGATGCCCTGCAAAAAGCGTGTGAGAGACAACTACACTCTGGGTACTCATTAAAACCCATGCCAAAAGCAAAGGAATGGCAAGTGTCAATGGCTCAGTCCTAGAAACTGTCTCCATCGGTATTAACATAGAAAAGGAAGAGGTTTCTTTTCCTGGTTCTGGATTGTTCATTTCACCCACCTTGAAAAGAGAATTTTTAAAAAGATTTAGATTACATAAATGTTACATAAAAAAATACGGAGGATTCCCATATGCCCCGCTCCCCACACTGCCCACATTTACCCACATTAACAGCATCCTTCATTAGTGAGGTACATTGATTGCAATTGATGAACACATTTTCGAGCATTGCCATTTAAGCATGGGTTATAGTTTACATTGTAGTTTACACTCTCTCCCACCCAATTCTGTAGGTTACGGCAAGATACATAATGGCCTGTATCTGTCGTTGCAATGTCATTCACGACAATTCCCAAGTCCCCAAAATGTATTACACCTGTCTACCTTGGAAAGAGAATTGCTTGCAATTGAGCAAACCAGGGTGTGCTGGTCCACTTCACCCTTAGTTTTCACACACCAGTTAGCCTGCAAAGGCCGTCCCACTGCCCTCCGCAGCCAGTAATCAGGACTAACTCAATGGTCCCCCCACCTTTTCACCCTGGTAGCCACACTGCAACAGGGAACAAACTTTTACTCAACAACCTGAAGTGGGAAGCATCTAAGTACTCAAAGCCATGCTAATCCTTTCCTAAGCAGCGTGCTCCTTAAAAGGAGACATTGGAGGGTGAATGATATCCACAGTGATTTCTTTGCTCAAGTAAAAGAACAAAAACTGTCCCAGAAGGTGGTTTCACTGCCTTTGCATGATGCTGTCCTTTCTCCTGCCTCCTCTGCACCTGTTGGAAACACACTGCCAGAGGCACAGTGAGATTCAGGGCTAGACTCAAAGAAAGCCATGATGCCGACTCCTGTTTTGAATCTATTGGCAGAGACAAGAGAAGGGCAAGGGGAGAAAGGGGAGGAAAAGAGACTTTTGAAATACTACATAGGAATCGATGTAAAAAATAGGAAGTCCCTGAGTCTGTGAGGAGGTGACACAAATTGTAACAATGAATCATTTGCACAGAAATAGGCTCTCAGTTCTGACCGACAGTGAGGATTTAGGAAGATGGATTCCTTCTGGGTTCAGCGAGAAGCTGAGGCAAGGAGGGCAGAGGCATTTGGGGTTTGGCAGAGAGTCACAAACTCTTTCCCCAGTGTGCTGACTTGGCAAAAACTCAGTCCTCAAGGAGCCAGCCTCTCTAGAGACTGTAATTTTTTTTTAACCCATGTGTATTTGAGGGAAAATTTAATCCTTCTGCCTCTGAGTCATTTACACTTAACTCATCAAAAACTTGGTTTTTGTCCTATTTGATGGTCAGTAAGTTAGAGTCTAATTTAGAAACATCCTCTAGTCCTGGAAAAAGACCCAAACCAAGACCAAAACTCAAACCCAGTTTCTGCTTTAATTACAAAGGGCAGGAGGTTATTCCTTTGGGTAACTCTTAAGGGAAAGGAAGGGGTCTATGTGTCCTAACTTTTCCCATGGCTCCCTTGCCTTCACCACCCAATGCACACACACACCCACATTCCCACACACCCACTCAGTAAGTAACGGAGTCAGGTCAGAGGTCAACAATGGAACAGGATGCCTGAATGGCTTTTGTACAAGAAGTTAAGTCAGGTCATGGTAAAACCGTGAATACCATAGTAATGGCTACAAAGCGTCATCATTAACCATCACCTTAAAAGCCTTTGTATCTGTACCTGTACCTGGATGCTCCTAAGGCTTCAGTCCCTGCCTCCCAGCTCACTACTCCTAGCACAGAGATGACATATCCAATTCCAGGCTGCGCCCCCTCCAGGTGGGACTTCCTTGCTGCTTTCATATCAGGAAACACTCTGGAAAATGATCATGTATTTTTTGGTTTTTGTTTTTGTTTTTGTAAAGGCGCTTCTCACTCTTTCACTTGCCAAAGTGCAAGTGAATATTCGATGAGGATTGTCACCTCTGCCTTTTCTGAACAGGCCAGGTCGGTGGTGACCCATGTGATGTGATTTCCAAATGCTCCCTACCACAGGAAGGGACGGAAACATGTATGATTGGAAATTGCCATTTCCTCAGCCACTATCTAGTACAGAAGCTTCCTCAGCCCTGGAGATTCTGTATTAGATGCTCTCCAGAGGTTATCTTGGGGGTCATCAAGGTTTTTTCTGTAGGGTCCAGATGGTCACTGTTTCAGGCTTTGTGGTCCATAAGGTCTCTGTCATAACGACTCTACTTTGCCATCGTGGCATCAAAGCAGCCCCAGATAACAAATACGTGAATGGGCGTGACTGTGTTCCCACAAAACTGGATTTGCAAAAACAAGTTTGGCCATACTTTTCCAACCCCTGGGTTAACTTACCTACTTAAGCACTCATGGGTGGTAAGTATTGTCCTCTTTGTGGAATTTCTCTTCAAGCATAATCACTCGAGAAATTATTCAGCAAATCTCAAACTCCTTAGTATGAATTGATTTGTCATCTGTTCTCCTAGAGATGAGAAGTGGGGAAAGAATGAAAATTAACTCCTCAGAGTAAATACAAATATCAGGAGATGGAAGAAGAAAGCCAGAGGGAGAGAATGAGGGGTGTGGCGGGATGAGTGTAGGGTGGCAAGGAGGGGAGGGATGTGCTTTAAGAACAAATTTTTATACAGTAACAATGCCCCAAATGTATGGAACAATTTTAAGCAATATCACACTGTAGTTAAAAATCATGGTCTCAGGAAGCAGAAGTGGCTAAAGCAGTTGGGTGCCCCCTACCACATGGGAGGTCCTGGGTTCAGTTCCCAGTGCTTCCTAAAGAAGACAGGCAAGACAGCGAGTTGACACAAGGCGAGCTGAAGCGGCAAGATGATGCAACAAAGAGACCAACAAGGAAACATAATGAGAGACACAACAAGCAGGGAGTGGGGGTGGCTCAAGTGATTGGGCACCTCCTTCCCACTTGGGAGGTCCCAGGTTCAGTTCCCAGTGCCTCCTAAAAAGATGAGCACACAATGAACCGAGCACAAACAATGCAATAAAATAAATAATTTTTTAAAAAGTGTGGTCTCAGAAGTCAAAGTGCTTGTATACTTTGCCCTCTGCTTTAGATAGGCTGTGGAACCTTTGATATTATGAAGACTGGTCTCACTTTCTTCATCTGTCATGTGAGCATTGATAAGATTGAAGCAAGAGTTAAATGAGTAAAGGACTTGGGAGAGTGCCCACCATGATGTGCGTGCCCAATACAGGTAAGCTGATTCTGTCATTTTTGTATTGTTGTCACTGAGAACAAGCCCTAGGAAGGATTTCAAAAAGAGGGTATCAGAGTGAAAATGCCAACTCTAATTTCACAAATGTAGTTAGTGGATATTCTATAGCTCCCCTCTCCCTTACAAGTAAGAATATTATAAGGGGGTTCACTGGACTGTCCAGACTAATAAATGAAATGTAAACAGCAACACACACTTAGACATGGAATATGCCCCCTCCATCAACCTGAAATCTATCAATTATTGCCTCTAAGAAGTCTCCTTTCCCCATCTTTATAAGCTTAAATGTATCCTGTGTTCAAAATTGATCACGAATACTATAGTCTATAATCAAACCAAAATGCTGAGATTTGTATTTCTAATAATTTATTTCAAAATAGCTTTGTCAAGTATGTACTGTGGCTTGAGTAGAAATATGAGAAAGAGTGCAAATTAGATAAAATATAATGATCGGGATACACAAGACTAACTGCTTTTCCCTTTGTCTATTTGAATGAAGCCTGGTGAGACCTTGTTCACAGCATTTGACCTTAACGGGTCAAATATAACAAGAGCATTTAAGGTGAAGAATCAAATTTCTAAGCAAAAATGTAACCAATACAAAAAAATTTAAAAATAAGAATGGAAATTGAATGTTTCCTGTCCTCCTGGAGCCCTGCTGGCTTCATCAATCCTTCCCAGTCTTTGAGGATCCACACATCTGCCTCTGCTGGTTCCTGACTTCCCTCCCCACCTACAGGATAGAAAGCCATGCCTCTCAGCCCTGGGTGCACATTTACATAATCGAGGGACCTTTTAAAAAATACTAATGCCCAGGCCTTCCCCAGGAAGTTCTGATTTAGTTAGTTTGAATAGGACTGGACGTCAGATGAGTTTTTAACTTTTTACTGAAATAAAATGTACATGCAGAAAAGTACACAGCATTGTACAGTGCCATGAATTTTCACAGTGGGACACATCCTTGTCACCAGCACTCAGCTCAAGAAACAACACGACCAGCACCCCAGGAGCTCCCTCCTGCTGCCTTCCCGTCACTGCTCCCCAAGGGAACAAACATCCTAATCCTCTATCTTTTATTTGATACAAATGGATTCATATATTATGACTTTTTATGTTTAACTTTTTTTGTTTTAGAATAATTTTAGATGTACAGAAAAATTGTGGATAGTACAGAGACTTTCCTTATACTCTGTACCTAGTTTCACCTATTGTTAACATCTGACATGACTGTGGTACATTTGAGTGTGACGCTTTTTAACTGGTCTCTCTCACATAACGTTACATTTAAGAGTTTTATCCACATTATTGTGTGTAGTTGTCAACTTTCATTCCCCTTCTGCGTGGTATTTCATTATGTAGACAATCCATAATTATTTATCCATACTACTGTTGATGTGCTTTGGGATAGTTTCCAGTTTGGAGTTCTTACAAACAGTGCTGCTAAGAACAATCTAGTAGGCATCAGTATTCTAAAAAGCTCTCCAAGGATTCTAATGTGCTGCCAGAACTGGAAACCATTGATATAATCTAGCCAAATAATTGATTCTCCCTTGGATTATTCTTATACCTTAGTCCTTTCTCCTTCATGGGGGTCCCGGGGACCTTGTACTCCCCCAATGCACAGCAGTGCTGGAGACACAGTCGGTCCTCAACAAACACCTGTTTTTTGACCAGTCAGTTGATTAGGTACTCACGTTTCACACAATCCTTTGTTGTGGGTTTGGGGAAGCCACTTCCATACAGCAGCAGCATCTCCCCTGCTGAGGAAGCAAGTTGTACAGCACCCCCTCTTGCTTTATCTGGCCTGAGATAGGCTTTCTCTCTGGTCCTCTTAGGCCAGGGCCTGGGCAGGCATCTTTGGCATGCAACTGAAAGAGCGAATCTTTAGTACAAACTTAAGGGAGGGAGGATGCACTGTGAGCCTAGGTTACCAGGTGGCCGTGTATTGGCCAACTGTCATCCTTCATTTGTACACTGATTGTTTCTAGACTTTGCCCACTTTTCTCATGGGCTGTTTATCCTTTTCTTATTGATTTTTGAGAGGAGCAACTCTTCATATCGAAGGACATTAAACTCTGTTTTCTTTTTAGAGTGTTGTTTGTCATTGAATTTTGTATGTGGTGCCTCTGGTTTGGCAATGAAGGTTCTCATGGATCTATCCCTCAAACTACCTTTTCAACGTTTTCTCCCACTGTACCCCTCCGTACACCCTATGAAGCTGAATATTCACAATTTCAAATCATAATCTGCATGTCAGAGCACCGGGCTTTTGTTCATTCTCTTCGCTTTGCCAAGATCTGTCTTCTTTTCCCTCCTGTTATTCATTTATGCATTTTTCAAGGCTTAGCTTGAATGTCACCACCATTGTAATATATTTCTATTCTTTCCCATCTTAATTCTTTCTTTATCCACAATTCCATAGAGCTTAATTTATACTTATTTATACTTATATTTATTTAGCACTTATTTTATTCTGCCTCATCTTATAATTATTTGATTTCTTATCCAATTCCCTCTAAGATGGAAAGTTGATTGAAGGTAGAAAGTGCATCTTATTTCCTCTCATCTCTCTTGTGTATCACGCACACTGTAGGTGATCAGTAAATGTTTGCAGTCAATTGAACTGACAACACCAGCTCTGATTGCTGCATGCCAGTTTGATACGTGCTTTTATAGCTTCCCACTCATCTTTTGCTTATTTGGTTTGTACTCCTTGAAATTTCTCCGGAGCAGGTTCTCTTTTCTCATCAATCTGGATCACCCACCTGCACTTGCCACTGTAGACACGTGCCATAAAAGACACATTCATACACCCTTTTCCACCATCTTCATATGCTCTGCTGAGTGGGACTGGGTCACAACAACACAACTCTGAAAGAATGAGTTAGCTACACGCCAGGGCTCCAATACTGGAACTTTCATCTTGGCTCTTGACATTGTAGTTGTGCCTACATTATTGCACAAACATGTTATGAGCACAATTGGGGTGTGGCAAACCTACCTATAAACTGGCAATCTAGACCTTCCCGATCACAGAGATTCACTAAGTTCTTAACTCAGGGATCCCAAAAAACATAAACAATAAAGGCATGATAGAGAATCCCAAAGAGCCTGAATTCCAACACCCATACTGCACCCAGGTGGTCTCCAAAGAGGCAGCCAGATGACTATATTTCTTAAGAAGACTCACATGCAGAAAGACAACTTGCATTAAAATTCTTTATGTCTCTAGTGACAGATGAAGAAGGATTTACTTTCATTATATTCTGGAATTCTTACTGCAGTGGCATTTATGGCCCTTAGCCAGTAGGCATGGTGGAAACAAATAATTCTGCCTTCTCTCTCCAAGCCATCCTCCATACTATGACCAGAGGTTTCATTCTGATCTCTGACCACATCCCTCTACTGATTCAAAATGTTCAAAGGTTCCCCATTCACACAAGGACAAGCATAATCTAGGATCAGACTCCATCTAAAGAAATAGGTCACTCCACGCTCCTCATCCAGACCCCAACCCTGCCACTCTATTGCCCATTACCCAGACACACCGTGTTGTGATTCTTCCCTGCCTTGGCTCATGGTATTTCCTTACCTGAATTCTGTCTACCATTGCCCTGCCAGAAAACCAGATTTCAAATATATCTCTATTGCCACTACACCAAGTTATAGTCAATCAGAACCAGGAAGTGACTGTAGACAAATTTTATTTTTATAGGAACCAGGCATGATAAAAGTTTCAAACCATGCTTACCTTGTAGGCGTGAGTCTGGGAGCTCATCCTACAGCCACCTACCACATTCTCATTTTTCACGCTGCTTAAAATGAGATTACAGGTTTATCCCACTGGGGATGGAAGCTCGAACACACAGAATGCCACACAGACTTAGTCACAAATTCCTGTTATATTACGTTAGGCATCAGATTCCAAACTGATCTGGGGGCTGTCACTAAAGCTTTGTTTACATATAACAGGATATTATGAAGCAACCAATTTGAATTTTAAAAATTGGTTTTTAAATAATTAATCTGCACACATTCCTAATTCTTACCCCATCTCTCATCCCCACCCATCTCTGACCCGCCACCATCGTTGCCCCCATATCTGAACCTCACAATATACCTTACTCCCACCTTCTCCTTTATCTCATCGGTAATGCAGTAAATGTCAGAGTTTGGTAAAGAAAGGCCTGGTTATAAGGAATGAGGTGAGGAGTGCAATTGTGCATAGATATTATTTGATAGCATTTGTTAAACTGAAAGTTTGTTTATTTTTAATTCAATATATATATATATTCTCATGTCAAATTACCTAAATCAAGATGTCACATGACCAAAGAAATGGAAAACAGTAATTGCTGTGGCTTGGGGATAAGGTGGGAGGGAGCATTACTTTTCACTCTATACAATTTATACCTTCTGTGTTTTGTATTGTGTGTGTACCTTTCACCAAAACATATTTGGAGTTTTCTTTAAAGTCACATTTGCTCTTAGCAGACTCCTTGCACTGCAAGCATCTCGGAGCCTAGAAAACATGCACATCAACTCCAGGAGGGTACAAGGTTAAAAATTCCCATTAATTCCAGTGTGTTTGGGACACAGCTTTATTACTGAGGAAACTCTTAGAAGTGTTCCTTCTTTCTAGATATTGGAGGTGGTGTCTAGAATTGATTGTGAATTTGTAAATAATAATTGAACACAAGGATATAGATTCAGCATCACTCCTCCCACAGGAGGGCTGGGGAATTATCCAATATGTGTCTGAAAAGCAAAGGCATATTTAGAAAGGCAAGCTCATGTTTCCTGATTGGGGATAAATATTACAGTTCTGTAATTCAAGACACAGCTAACAATCTTGCAATAGCAGAGTTTATTGGCTTATTTATTTTTCAAAACCGAAACCACCAAAATACAACATGCTGCAAATTTGTTTCATTTGCTCTCTTCAGTCAACTTCAGATGACTTAGAAGAGTGTTACGCTTTTATAGACTATCAATAGTTTTTTTCCCATCAAAAAAGCTATTTTAATTCATTATTGATGCTTTTTTAATGCATCTGTCTAGCCACCACCCTATTGATGTTGGAGGATAAAAGAGAAAACATCTAAGGAAATGGAAACATGAATTTAGTGAGTACAACCATTGCTTTTGTTTAAATACGATTCATTATATTACCCCCTTGCAATGCAAATAAACTAAGCAATGCCTCCTATGCCCCCAGAGCACTGGGAGCATTGACTGAGAAATTCCTTATAAAATATACACCTCTGCTCTTTCCTCCTGAAACCACACTGTCAGTGTGGCATAAGAATTAAACTTTGGGGCTCTGGAGTCAGATTTTAATACTCCACCAGCTACTAGTTAATAACCTTGATGAATTTTCTTAACTTTTCTGCCTCAATTTTCTCATCTGTGAAATTGGGATAACAGTTGTACCTCTCTTGTGGGGTAGTTATGTGGAGGAACTAAGAAAATGCTTGTAAAGAGTTTGACAGTGAGAGCACACTCCATAAATATTAGCTTTTGTGATTCTATTATAATATGGCAGCCTGACTTGCTGCTATTATATCTTGGACCTTCTCTATCCAGTTACTTTCCCTATTAAGCCATTGCTTCATTGAGGATCCACGTGTGTCGATCCCCTTTTTCCCCAAGTTTATCTGCCTCATTATGCCTTGGGGTTTCCCCATGTTTGATATCTGGCAAGGTATGTCTGAAAAAAACTTGGAGGAGTTGGCTGTTTTTTACCACCTCTGCTTTTCTGCTCTGCGGCAATGAGACTGCTCTTACGCACAGGCAGAATGGTGAGGGCCAGTGGGTAGCATTCAAGGGGTAAGGGGAGTCCCAAACTTCCTCCCTCATCCACCACAATCATCTCTGATCTTTGGGGAATGCCTAAAATTACACCATTGGCTCAGTAAAATCTTCAGGAAAAGAGAGAAGAATGAAAAGGAGAAAGGGCCCGGCTAGATAGCTCAGTGGATAAAGAGCGCGCTGGGATACCACATGGGAG
>PVKH010026150.1:0-13270 GCA_004027955.1 Chaetophractus vellerosus | reverse complement strand
GGGGGGGGGGAGGATATGTAATAAATAAAAAAATAAAAATAAATCTTTAAAAAAAAAATGGATATGTGGTTTCCAAATATTTTCTCCCATTGTATAGGTTGTCATTTTACTTTCAAGATAAAGTCCTTTGAGGAGCAAAAGCTTTTACTTTTGATGAGGTCCCATTTATCTAATTTTTCTTTTGTTGCTTTTGCTTAGGGTATAAAGTCTAAGAAATCATTGCCTAACACAAGGTCCAGAAGATGCTTCCTTGTGTTTCCTTCTAGGATTCTGATAGTTCTGGCTCTTATATTTAGGTCATTGATTCATTTTGAGTTAATTTTTGTATATGGTGTGAGGTAGTGGCCCTCCTTTTTCTTTGCAAATGGGGATCCAGTTTTCCCAGTGCCATTTGCTCAAGAAGCTGTTCTTTCCCAATTGAACAGTCTTTACCACCTTGTCAGAAATCAGTTGGTCACATATGTAAAAGATGATGTCTAAGCTCTCAGTTTTATTCCATTAGTCTATATGTCTGCCTTTGTGCCAATCAATACCAGGCTGTTTTGATTACTGTGGCTTTGTACAAAGTTTTAAGATCAGGAAGTATGAGTCCTCCAGTGTCATTCTTCTTTTTCAAGATGGCTTTAGCGATTTGGAGCTCCTTAACCTTCCATATAAATTTGACAATTGACTTTTCCATTCCTGCAGGGAAGGCTGTGGAATTTTGTTTGGGATTGCATTGAATGTATAAATTGCTTTGGGCAGGATTGACATCTTAACATTATTTAGTCTTCCAATCCATGAACACCCAAGTTCCTTCCATTTATTTAGGTCTTCTTTGATTTATTTTACCAATGTTTTGTAGTTTTCTGTGTACAATTCTTTTACATCCTAGGTTAGATTTAGTCCTAGATATTTGATTCTTTTAGTTGCTGCTGTGAATGGAATTCTTTTCTTGATTTCTTCTTCCAATTGTTCATTGCTGATGTATAGAAATATCACTGATTTTTGGGTGTTGCTCTTATACCCTACCACTTCGCTGAATTCATTTTTAGCTCTAGGAGTGTTGCTGTGGATTTTTCAGGATTTTCTATATATAGGATCATATCATCTGCAAATAGGTAAAGTTTTACTTTTTCCTTTCAAATTTGGATGCCTTTTATTTCTTTTTCTTGCCTAGTTGCTCTGGCAAGAACTTCCTGTACAATGTTGAATAACAGTGGTGGTAGTGGACATCCTTGTCTTGTTCCTGAACTTAAAGGGAAAGTTTTCAATCTTTCATCAAGTATAATGTTAGCTGTAGGTTTTTCATATATACCCTATATCATATTGAGAAAGTTTCCTTGTATTCCTAGTGTAATAAGTGTTTTAATCAATAAAGGGTGCTGGATTTGGTCAAATGCCTTCTCTGTATCAATTGAGATGATCATGTGTTTTTTGCCCTTCATTCTGTTAATGTGATATAGTATATTATTTGATTTTCATATATTGAACCAAACTTGTATACCAGGGATAAATCCCACTTGATTGTGGTGTATAATTATTTTAATATGTTATTGGATTTGATTTGCTAGTATTTTATTGAGGATTTTTTGTATCTATATTCATAAGAGATATTGGTCTCTGATTTTCTTTTCTTCTGGTATCTTCATCTGGCTTTGGTATGAGGATAATGTTAGCCTCATAGAATGAATTTGGAAGTGTTATCTCCTCTTCAATTTTTTTGGATAGTTTGAGTAGAATTGGAATTAAGTCTTACTGGAATGTTTGGTAGAATTCCTCTATGAAGCCATCTTGTCCTGAGCTTTCTTTGTTGGGAGATTTTTGATGAGTGATTCATTCTCTTAACTAGTTACTGATTTATTGAGATCTCTATTTCTTCTTTAGTCATTGTTGGTAGTTTCTGTGTTTCTAAGAATTTGTCCATTTCATCTAGTTTATCTAATTTATCAGCATACAGTTGTCCACAGTAGCCTCTTATAGTCTTTATGTTTCAGAAGGGTCAGTAGTAATGTCCCTTTTCATTTCTGATTATAGTTATTTGTAACTTTTTTTCTTTGTCACTCTAGCTAAAGGTTTGTCAATTTTATTGATATTTTTAAGGAACCAACTTTTGCTTTTGTTAATTCTATTGTTTTTTTTTTGTTTGTTTTTCTGTTTCATTTATCACTACTCTAATCTTTGTTATTTCATTCTGTCTGCTTGCCTTGGGTTTAGTTTTCTCTTCTTTATTCTAGTTCTTCCAGTTTTGAGGTTAGGTCTCTGATTTGAGAGCTTTCTTCTTTTTTAAGGTAAGCATTTAGAGCTATGGATTCTCCTCTCAGCATAGCCTCTGCTGCATCCCATAAGTTCTAATATGTTATATTTTCTTTTTCATTTACCTCAAAATATTTCCTAATTTTGCTTCTGATTTCTTCTTTAACCCTTTGGTTGTTTGAGAATATCTTGTTTAATTTCCACATATTTGTGAGCTTTCCTTTTCTCTCTCTGTTATTGATGTCTAGCTTCATTCCACTGTGGTCAGAGTATACACTTTATATGATTTCAATTTTTAAAATTTACTGAGCCTTGTTTTGTGAACTAACATATGTCTAACCTGGAGAATGAGCCATGTGCACTTGAGAAGAATGTGTATTCTGTTTTTGTTGGGTGAAGTATTCTCTATATATGTCTGTTAAAGCTAGTTGATTTGGAATATCATTCAAGTCTTGTACTTCCTTGTTGGTCTTTTGACTAGGTGTTCTATCCTTAATTGAGAGTGGTGTATTAAAGTCTCCTACTATTAATATAGAACCATCAATTTCTCCCTTCACATCTGTTAGTACTTGCTTCAAGTACTTTGGGGCTCTGTTGTTGGGTGTATATATATATATATAATTTTACATCTTCCTGTTGAATTGTCCCCTTTACCAGTATATAATGACCATCTTTTTCCTTTGTAACTGTTTTTGACTTTAAGTCTATTTTATCCAATATTATTGTAGCCACCTAAGTTCATTTTTGGTTACTATATGTATGGCATATTTTTTACATCCTTTCACCCTCAACTTATTTGTACCTTTGAATTTAAAGTGAGTCTCTTTCTAACAGCATATAGTTTGGACATTCTGTTTTATCCATACTGCCCATCTCTGCTTTTTGACTGGAAAGTTTAATCCATCTACATTTATAGTCACTACTGATAATACAGGACTTTCTTCTGCCATTTTGCTATTTAGCCCATTTAAGTTTTATACTTCTTTTGTCCCTCACTTCCTTTAATGCCTATTTTTATACTTATTTGATTTTTGTGTGTTGAACCATATTGTGGTTTCTCATTTCTATCTGGATATATTTTCCATCTATTTTCTTTGTGGTTACCATAGGGTTAAAATTTAACATCCTAAATATTTAACAATCATATTGGGTTTGATTCCAATATAACTTACTTATTCTCTGAGATGTCTGTCTGTTGGTTTTGTAACCAGTTGTTGATACGACAGATTCTCTTGATTCTCAACCCTCCTATCAGGAAGCTCTGCCAAAGATGAATGCAGTGTGCAGGTTTCTCTCTGTCTTTCTAGGCCTCTGTCTTGTCCTTCCTTGCTTTTTACTATTTAGTTGTTTACAAGAGTTTGGTTATCCCCTTTCTTTCCTAGAAAACAGACTTCCTTCTCCTGGTCTTTGTCCCACACTGTCTACCTCTGTAGTTCTTTTACACTCCTTTTGTGGTTTCAAGTTGCTTTTGCCTGGAAGGCAAATTCTGGGAGGAGGGCATAACAGAGAGGACTTTCCCAAGTCAGTATTTCACATCCAAAATAGTGCCAGGGATGCACAAAAGGTGTGCAGACCAGCTCCAAAGTACCCTGGGGAGGGACTCAGGAAGGGTACTAAGAGCTGCTTCTATAGCTCCCCAAAGCTGAGCTCTCCTGGCCTATCCAGCAAATGCAGCTCTTCAGCTAACTGTCCCCTACTGACCTGATGAAGTACAGCATCTTTAAGTCTCCACTGCCACTGCCCCACAGGGGCAGAGTGAAACAATGGCTGCTGCTGTCTTTGTCTGGATCACATAGAAACATTGGCTGCCCTCAGAGCTGGGCCCCCAGTAATCCGAATTTGCTAATCAAAAGCCATGAGTGATCAGCTGTGCCAACCCCTGTTCTTGGGGAAGAGGATTTTTATGTCCCTTTCTGTCACCAGCAGCTAGACAGCAGCTGGACTCCACGGTGGCCTGCTGCAAGAGTAGGGGGATAAGTGCTGGTAGCCACCACATGGAGAGAATATTTTATTGTTCTTTACCATAATTTATCATTCTCTTCCTCCTTGTTCTTCCCCAGATGTTGTTCAATGTTCTTCTGTTCTCAAGAGTTTCAAAATAGTTGTTTCAGACAGTTCCTGACTGTTTAATAGTTGTTTTGGTGGAAGAACTGAGTCCTGGAACTCCCTATTTCATCATCTTCCCATAATCCACTCCAATAATGTCCTTTTTGATGCTCAAAAGTTTTTTATTTTGATGAAAACTAATTTATCTATTTTTTTATTTTGTTGTTCATGCTTTTGGTGTTATTTCTAAGAATCCATTTTCAAGTAGAAAGTCCTGAAGGTTTTCCCCTACAGTGTGTTACTTTCATAATGAAGCACATACTGATACAAACAGTAGCTTTGAGGAAGCATAGTCTAAATATGTGACTCTAAATTATTTATTGTAATTAAGGCATATATTGAATATTGTAAGGAATAAGAAAGCAGATTGCAACATCTTAAAGCAAAGAAAACTTAAGGAAAATAGTGAAAATGCAGGGGAAAACAAACTACATTTTAGAAAAGGTAGAATACTATAGAATAGTCTTACAAACTTATTTTTAAAATTCATTATTTTGCCTTACTGTTGAACGGTGTTGATGGTTTAGGTAGCTTATTAGTCAAAACATCTATTACAACATTTAAGATCATTTTTCTTTATGCAAAGTGAAAAAGAAATAAAGTAGATTTTAAACTCAGCAGAGTCAGGATCTGATATTATTTTAATATTATTATATTCAGCTTTCAAGCTTCTCTTTACACAAAAAAAACAGCAAGAAATATATTTAGATTGTGTACAAGTATTTGCACACACATACACAGCACACATACAAATACAAATTTCATAAAGCAATACTGACTCTTTCCATATGTAATATACTCTGATATTTATTAACAAATTTCATATTATTCTATTTCATTTTAAATGCTATACAGGACTTAGTAAGTTTATTTCACAATCCACTACATGACCCACAGTTTTTTAAAAAACTACACAGGTTATTTTGTAAAAAGATTTTCATTAAAGCATATAAATAAATATAAAGAGTATGAGAGACTGCATATGGACCCTCCCTGCAGTGAGATTTTACAAAACAAAAAGAACAAAGGAGGACCCCCAAAAAGTGACCTTCTTTCCTTTGCAAAAAAGTTGTTTGGTGATGAGAGAAGGGAAATTCAATTTTTTTCTACTATTGCTACTCCATATTTTGATACAAATACAAACGAATAAGAAGAAAACTACAGAAAAGCAAATACACAAAGTTAATCATCTCCTTTCCAAATAAGTGAAAGCCCTTAGGAGACCTAATAATCAAATTTCAATTCTGAATTACCCACAATAACACACATAAATATTTTTCTACTGATTCTTTCCTCAATGACACTCAAGTTGCTTAAGTTTCCATGTGCTTAATCATTAAACAATCTATAATCCCTACAGCAAAAATTAGGATACACATAATTGCAGTCTATCACTATAAAAAATTCTGCTTTACCCCAGTTTACCAGAATTAATTATTGTGCCCCTTTTCTAATAGGAAAAACTTCATAGGCACTATCTCTTTAGAAATAAGACAGCTCCCAAAAGGTAGCTCTCATGGCAAACATTAGAAATCACAAACATTTTTACAAGTACATAAAATAAAAGCACAATTGTGTGAATATAGATAATTTATGGTACTTAAAAATTGGGCAGAGCAGGTTTTATTTTCTCGTGTATTATCTATGGGGGGGGGCGGTGAATTTTACAAGTCAGTTAGCAGTGCCAGAAAGTCTGGAATGGTAAGGTTTACAATTTTTACCTTACTAAAGTATTCTCAAGGACTATAACAATATCTATTAGTAATCAGGCAAATGTATAGGACAACATAAAGGTTAAAAATCATGGAGTTAAATAACCTGTATTCAAATTCCAATTCTTAACACTTACTATTGTATGAGCTGGGACAAATTAATTAACTTCTAAAGTTCAATTTCCTCATTTGTAAAGTGAGGGTAATGCTTAACTTATAAGGTTGTCTTGAGATATTATATATACAATATCTAGAATAGCACCCAGGACATACTGAAGTCAATAAATGGTATTTACTATTATGATTTATAACATCTATAATGAATTAGCTGCATTTCCTATTCAGTAATTCCTTTTGGGTGGTACTTGTACTTAGCAATACTTTTGTAATTTTTATTTAAGGTCAAACTTCCATTTACAAGATGGCGGAGTAAAGACCCCTCCACTCTTTTCCTCTCAAAGATCACCCCCAAATGACAAGAAAACAAGAAACTAAAACAAATTTCATCTTCAATAAAATTTCTACAATCCTGAATCACAGCATATGAAGAAAACATGGTTGGAAAAATAGTAAATACCTTAGCAGAGAAAGAACAAATCTAGATGCCAACAGAGAAGGACACTCACTTATAAGAAACCAGGAAATAAGCCCTCACCAAATCCTAGAAAAGCTTAATAATTAGATGCAGAATTGGATCTATGAAAACATGGAGATTGGCAAGAAATCTGTTCAGGATCCTTTCCCCATCCACAGTCAAGCTGATATCCCACCCCTACCCCTTCAAGAAAGAGGTGATAAATTGGATAAATTGTACCATAAAGGTAGAATTCAAGAGTACAATTCAAATTCAAAGTTATTAGTGTAAGGGACAGGGATTGGGGACATGAGTGCAGGACTAAAAACAGAAAGATTAAATGATAATATGTACACTGAAATGCAAGAGGCCCTTCTCATTTTCACCTTCTAACTCCAAAACACTAGCAAGAAAGTCCTCAGACAGGAGACTGGAGGACTTTTACTCTACGAAACTGAACCTTTCTCAAAAGACCTTGGAAAGTCCCAGTGAAAATTTAAGCTGTCTACTCCATCATTCTATAGAAATCCACCAATTGAAAGACCTCACACATATACCCAGAGCCTTTAATCAGCTTTTTGTTGCCTCACTCAGATATGAAAGGATAGTTATGAATTGCTACACATGAAGAAAGTTTCCAACACGAAAGGAAAAAAATCCTAGAAAGAAAAAAAGGGAACATAAAGGATACAGATCAGTATAGAAACAGAAAGAAAAATGAAAACTTTTTCTTCATGAAACTATAAATAACATCTCCAATGAGGTAAGAATATAAAACAAAAAGCAAGATTTTTTATAAAAGAAAAGAAAATGAAAAGACAGAGTTGACAAAAAGTTTTATGTATGATAAAGTCAAGAATCTCGCCCAAAAAAGAACAAAAAGATTAAGAAATGGACAAAATTTTTAAAAAAGATTTTTAATAAAAGTATTA
Organism: Chaetophractus vellerosus; assembly: GCA_004027955.1. Lineage (NCBI taxonomy): Eukaryota > Metazoa > Chordata > Mammalia > Cingulata > Chlamyphoridae > Chaetophractus > Chaetophractus vellerosus. Next base: position 5,711 of record PVKH010026150.1, on the reverse strand, counting down.
CTCCAGGAAGATATATTGTTTCTATTAATAAAATGTCCATAGAGACAAATGTAGAAAAGAACATATCAAAGAAATAATTCAGGAAAATTTCCCAGAAATGAAGGATTGGTTTTCAGATTTTAAAATTCCACTGAATTTTATGAAAAAGGCATAAATACACCAAAGCATATTATCATAAATTTCAGGACATGGGTGATAAAAGAGAAAATCCTAACAGCTTCCAAGGAATGAAAGAAAAAACAATCAACAACAAAACAGGCCATATACAAACAAGTGGAAATAAGAATCATCTCAAACCTCTAAACAGCAACACCAGAAGCTAAAAGATAATGGTGTGAAGACTTCAAAAAATTAGTGAAAATTATCTCTAACCAGGAATTCTATACCCAAGCTATCATTAAGACTAAGTGTAGAAAAAAGACTTATTCAGACATGTAAATTATCAAAAAAAATGTACATTCCATGAAAAAAAAAAAAAGGAAAATATCCAGGACTAGTGAATTCAAACTGGAAAAGAGGCCAAAGGAACTCCCAGGGCAATGGCAAGGAGATGTCCCAAAATGACAGGTCGGGTTGAAGCAGGAAGACAGAGGATTATAGGAGAAATGTCTCCAGATAAAATATTTAATCAGGAAATTGTTTTGCAAGTTTAGCCAGAGGAAAATTGTATTGTGAGGCTTTCATAGTGTTGTTGTGGAAAGTGTGGTAAGACTTAGAAGGACAGTCAAAGAAAACTAAGCAGGGAACAAGTAAGTTAAAAATAGCATAGGAAATACAATCATGGTATACTATTTGGCTAATCAAGAAACAATAGTTACAAAGTTTTAACATAAAACAATGACTCTGGGTTTCACCAATAATTGTATGTAATTTCAATGGGAAGAAGAAGTTTGAGGAAAGACTGCAAAAAAACAAAACTCTCTTTCTACCCATAATAGGAAGCCAATAGATTAAATCCAAACTTGATAAATTAAGAGATATCATTATATGCATTTTATTTGAGAATATGATAGTAAGTGCCAAAAGTAACAGAAAAAGGGGTTGAAAGTCATTATTTTTGCTGGGGTAGGAAATAAGGGGTACAGGAGGGAGAGATTGTGGAGATTGCTGCTTTTTATTGTTAGAAACCTTTGACCACAGTTTGTATAAATCAAGTGATCTGAAACTTAACAATACATACAAAGGCCTAATTATATTTATTCACTGGACATAAGTCTTCATTCTCTAACACAGATATGATATGCAGCTATTCTAAAACTTGGACTTTTTGCTACCTTGATGGGTTTTCCTGCAAATTAATTCAAAGTAAACCATCTTTTCTGGTCTGAAAGGAACTAATTAAAATTAGCCTGAAGTAACAAAAATTTTCTGCATATATATTAACAAAAATGTGCCATCACATGTCAATCAATGGCTATGAAGGTACTTGCTGATATCTTTTTCCTCTTCACAATGAAGTTTATTTAGTACAGAGGACTGGATAAGAGAAAAGATTGGTTAAGAGCAATGATCCAGGCTGCCTGGGCTCAACTCACAGTTCTGCTGTTATTTAGCTGTGTCACTTTTGCCAAGTTACTCCATATGCCCTACTTCTTCATCTGTAAAATATAGAAGGTATTATTTGTACCTTCTTTATTGTACTACTGTGAAGAATAAATTAGTAAATGTGTATAGTTTGTTTAGAACAGTACCTGGCACTGTGTAAGTATTTGTATGCAAAGGTACCAGGACTCAAAAGAAAAATAAAAGGTCCTCATTGAACCAGGAACAGTTTTTGTACAATGGAATGTTCTAGGTCTTCCACAGTACTGAAAAGGAAATTGAGGGTCTTCAGAGACTAATCTTCAAATACTTCCACACAAAGAACTGTCACACTGAAAAAAGCATCTATATCCCTTGCCTACTCTTTCTCACTGCTCATTCATTCTTCATTTGACAGAAATTTGGCTTCTCATTTTATCATTTTACTGAAACTGTTTTCTCAAAACTTGCTAATGACATCCTATTTGCTAAACATATATTATCTTCTCATTAGGTTGAACCATGCAAAATTGCCAATATTTGCCATTTCAAACCTACAAAAACAGTAATTTCATGTAGTTCAATCAAAGAGCTGACTTCTTTGCAATATTCAGTGCTGATACCACACCCTTCTTCCAGAAATTGTCCTTTCTAGGCTTCTGCGACATTACTCTCACTGGCTTCTCCAAGCATCTCCCTAATTTATTTCTTGCCCATCTTCCTCTAACTATCCCAAAAATGCTGGTGTCCCTAAAATTCCATCCTTAGCCCTCTTCTATTTTCTTTTTAATCCATTCATGTTGAAGGCTCCAGATATCATCTATAAGCAGATGATTCCCCAAACTTTATCTTCACATCTGGGGTCAAGATTTATATTCAAATTGTTCTAGACAGCTCCAATAAAAAATATCTAAAGTTACCTCAAAATCAATATGTTACAAGCTGTGAATACACCCTTTGCCCCCCAAATTCATTTCTCTTATTGAAGGCCCAAGCTCAATTAATGGTATCATTATCCAGACACCCAAATTAGAACATTCTAAGTTATCCATGACTCATACTGGTTCTTTCACCTCTCTCACACACACAAAAAAAGTTCTCTTTATTTCTTCTGTCTAAATTGTCCTCACCTTTCCATTTTCTTGGTCATTTTGCCATTGCCCTAGAAAAGGATTTTATCATTTTCTTCTTAACTATGGTTACTAGGTAATCTATTAACTTTCTAAAATTCAGATCTAATCATGTCATTCCCAGATACCAACTTTTAAAAATGCTTAGCATATATTTCCAATCTATTTTTAAAATCTGCATCCAGTACATCTCTATTTACTTACTTCCCCTATGCTGCATTTTAGATATATCAAATCTCATTATGATAAGATTGCTGCTTCAGGCCATTATGGAGTAACAGGGCAAAAGTTACCCTCCCACCTAAAGCAACCAGAAAAAAAAATAACCAAAAAAAAAAAAACACAAAACAAGACATAATGGTTTTTGAGGCATTGGGAAGCAGGCAAAAAAAAAAAAAAAAAGGTACCCTGATCCCTGAGATAAAGAGAACAAAAAAAAGGAACTAAGAGATCACAGATCATAGAGCAGGGAGGGGGAACTCTGGCATTGTCTGACAAACTCCAAGGCTTGAAAAGGCAGAGCCAGTGCAGAGACCAAAGCAACTTGATTTCACAAAAAAGAAACTTGGAGAAAAGAGAGCTACACAAAGAGAACTCCAGAGATCTTAGGAAGGGTTCTCCTCAAATATTCAGCAGAGTATTGATGCACGTAAGGAAACTATATGAAGCCAGAGAAAGTACCACAAAACAGATTGAAGAGTGCTTTAATATACAAAGGGCCAGAAATAGTACTTGTTCTCACCACCCAGACAAGAAAACATCTAATTCACAGGGTACGGGGTAGAGCACTCAAAAGGACCTTGCCTCAGTAGCAGGGGAATAATTAGCCCTGGTTTAAATACATACCTGTTCCCACCTAGCAAATCTTAAAAGCAAACTCTGGATGTACCTAGGTGTTTACAAGTAAATTAACTGTGTCACAGAACAAAGCTCAAGAAAATGTATATAAATACAAAAGGATCTATTACCCCAGAAGATAAAATTCACCACGTGAATTATCACACACCCAGAGGAACTAGAAAAAGAAAAATAAACTAATCCCAAAGCAAGCAGAAAGAAGGAAATATCAAAGATTAGAGCAGAGCTAAATGAAATTGAGAATAAAAAAACACTAGAAAAATTTTAACAAAACCAAAAACTGGTTCTTTGAGAAGATTGATAAAATTGGCAAACCCTTAGCTAAACTAACAAAAATTATCAGGCATGCAAAGAAACAGGAAAATGCAATCCCGTGATGAAATAAAGAATTAACAGAAATCATTCCAGAACTAACACAGAGTTCGGAATTAGCAGACAAGAAAAAAAAGTTATAACTGTAATGTTTATGCTCAAAAAGTTAAGTAGCTATGGGAAGTTATTTTATAAAGACCTAAATCAAAATTCTAGAGATGAAAACTACAATGTCTGAGATGAAAAATGTGGGTGGGATTAGAGGCAGAGCAGACATATCAGAGGAAATGATAAGTGAATTTCAAGGCAGAGCAATTGAAACTATCCAAAATGCCACAAAGAGACAAAAAAGAATTATAAAAAATGTAAAAAGCATATCAGTGAACTATGAGACAACTTCAAGCAGCCTAATACATATACAATTGGAATCCCAGAAGGACACTATATATTAATAAACAGGGTAATCTATCAAGAAGAAAGAACAATCATAAACATTTATGCACCTAATCAAGGTGCCCCAAAATGCATGAGGCAAACATTGGAAAAACTAAGTGGAGAAATAGATGCTTCTACAATTATAGTGGGGGACTTTAATAGCATTATCACTATCAGACAGAACACCTCAACAGAGGGTCAGTAAAGAAACAGAGACCTTGAATAATACATTAGAGGATCTAGACCTAATGGACATATGCAGAACATTACACCCAAATGCAGCAGGATATACATTCTTCTCAAGCACACATGGATAATTCTCCAGGATAAACCACATGATAGATCATAGAATATCTCTCAATGAATTAAAGCATTTCTGTACACCAATAATGAGCAATCTGAGGAGGAAATCAAGAAAAAAAATTCAATTTACAATAGAAATAAAAAGAATCAAATACCTAGGAATAGGTTTAACTAAAGATGTAAAGGACTTGTATGCAGAAAACTATGCAACACTGTAAAAGGAAATCAAAGAAGACCTAAATAAATGGAAGAATATTCCCTGTTCATGGATAGGAAGACTAAACTTCATTAAGATGTCTATCCTACCCAAACTGATTTACAGATTTAACACAATCCCAATAAAAATTATCACAGCATTTTTTACTGAATTAGAAAAGCTAATTATGAAATATATGTGGAAGGGCAATGGGCCCCAAATAGCCAAAGACATGTTGAAAAAGAAAATGAAATTGGAGGAATCATACTACCTAACCTTAAAACATTCTACAAAGCTACAGTGGTCAAAACTGCATGGTATTGGCAGGATAGACACACTGAGCAATGGAACAGAACTGACAGTTCTGATATAGATCCTTGCATATATGGCCAACTGATATTCGGCAAGACCACTCAAATGAAAGTGGCCTCTTTAACAAATGGTGCTTGGAGAACTGGATAACCATATCCAAAAGAATGAGAGAGGAATACCATCTCACTCCTTATACAAAAATTAATTCAAGATGGATCAAAGATCTAAATATAAGAGCCAAGACCATAAAGCTCTTGGAAGATAATGTAGAGAAGCATCTACAAGATCTTGTAGTAGGAAATGGTATCAAGAATTTTACACCCAAAGCATGCATAATGAAAGAAAAATAGATAAATGGGACCTCCTCAAAATTAAAAACTTTTACACCTCAAAGGAGTTTGTAAAGAAAGTGAAAAGGCAACCTACTCAATGGGAAAATATATCTGGTAACCATATATCTGCTAGGGGCCTAATATCCAACATATAAAAAGAAATCCTACACCTCAAAAATAAAAATTAAAGACAAATAACCCATTTTAAAAATGGGCAAGTGGTTTGAATAGACACTTCTCCAAAGAAGAAATGTAAATGGCTAACAACCACATGAAAAGATGCTCAACATCACTAGCCATTAGGGAAATGCA
>PVKH010026149.1:0-13276 GCA_004027955.1 Chaetophractus vellerosus | reverse complement strand
GCTAGGAGAGGTCCCCGGGACCCGAACCCGGGCCTCCCATGTGGTATGCCGACGCCCTATCCACTGGGCTATCCAGTCGGCCCCAGCTTTCTTTTAACAAGTTTTATCATGGTATATTTTTATCCATCTTTTTTACTTTAATCTATTTGTCTCTCTATGTTTAAAGTGGGTTTCTTATAGGAAGTATATTGTTTTGTCTTGCATTTTATCGATTCTAACATCTCTGTATTTTAATTGGGATTCTTAGGCTATTTACATTTAATATGACTATTTATATGTTTTTATTTAAATATACTCTTTCTGTTTTGTTTTTTTTTTGTATTTGGCCTATTTATATATTCTTTGCTCCCCTTTCTCCCTTTTCATTCTGAATAATTGTGTTTTTTAAATTTGATTTTATCTTCTTTATCTTTAGGACTGCTTTAACTTATCATAGTCTTCCTGCAAGTGGTATTATACAATGTATACAATAAGAATCTTTTAATTATATAATTACATACCTTGCCTTCCAAACTTTAAGCTATTTATACATGATATACATGGCTTTTATGTATGTTGTAATCCTATAATATATTCTTTTTGCTTTAAATAGCTCATCATGTTTTGAAGAGATTCAAAAATTAAGAAATATTTATATTTACCTATATAATTACCATTTCAGTGATCTTTATTCTTTGTGCAGTTCCAGATTTTTTTTTCTGCATGTAGAGTTTCCTTTAAAATTTCTTATAATGCAGGTATGTTTGTGATAAGTTCTTCCAGCTTTTGTATAATAGGCAATGGCTTCTCCTTCATTTTAAAGGATAATTTTCTGGGTTAAGATTTCTAGGTTGACATTTTTTCTGTTAGTATTTTAAAGATGTTGCAACATTGTCTTCTACTTTGTTCTCACAAGAAATCTGAGGTCATCCTTATCTTCATTTCCCTGTACATTACATGACCTTACTTGGTTACCTTTAAGATTTTTCTTTTCTTTTTTTTTTATTAAGGCTTTTTTTTTCAAGATTTTTTATTTTTTATTTATTACATGTCCCCCCCTTCTGCTTGCTCTTGCTGTGTGTCCATTCTTCTGTGTTTTTCTATGTTTGCTTTTTGTCTCCCCCTGTCTTTGCGGCGGCGCGCCGAGTCGGCCCTCCATGGCGGCTGCGGCTCACTGCATTCATGGGTGGCTCCATTCCATTTTCACAGGCGGCTCCGCTCCATGTTTTGTGGGCAGCAGTCCTCCATGTTTTTGCGGGCTGCCGGCTTCCACGCTTCGCAGGCAGCAGCTCCACTTTTCATGGGTGACTTTGCCATGCCCGTGGGGGCTCTGCCTTGCCCATAGTGGCTTTTTGCCTTGCCCATGGTGGCTTTTGCCCCGCCCACGGTGGCTTGCCTTTCTCAAGGCCATCTGCCCACTTGGAGAGGTCCCCGGGAACCGAACCTGGGGCCTCCCATGTGGTACCCCAGCGCGCTCTTTATCCATTGAGCTATCTAGCCGGGCCCTTAAGATTTTTCTTAACCAGTGCATTTGAGAATTCAGTTATGATGTGACTTTGAGTTTTCTTCTTCGTTTTTTTTTTGTGCTTAGAGTTTTTCGAGATTCTTATATTGTGGATTTTTGGTTTTCATCAAATTTGAAAAAAATTATAGCCATTGTTTCTCCAAATTTTTGTTTCTTTCTTTCAACCCTTTAGAGATTCCAATTATAATGCACTTATACTCTATTCCTTTTTCTTCAGTCTTTTTTTAAACCTCTCTATGTTTCACTTTGGAACATTCCTATTGCAATGCTTTTAAATTCATTCATCTTTCCACTGCAATGTCTAATTTTACATGATTCTCATCTAGCATATTTTCATTGTGGACATTATGATATTCATCTCTCAATTTGGGTGATGTTTGTATCTTTCATGTCTTGCACATGCTTAATCTTTCCTCTAGCTTCTTGAAGATATGAATAACATTATAACTGCTATAGTATCTCTTTTCTACTAATCTGTATCATTTCCATGTCAGTTTTTAGATTGATTTTTCACCTCATTATGAAGTGTATTTTCTCATTTCTTTTCATGTTTGCTACTTTTGATCAGATGTGAGACTAAATTTCAGCTTGTTGAGTGTTGGATGTTTCTGTTTTCCTGTAAATATTATTGAGCTTTATCCTGGGACATAGTTAAATTATTTGGAAACACTTTACTCTTTTTAGGTCTTGCTTTTATGCTTTGTTACCTAGGATAAAAAAACATTTGGTCTAGGGTTAATGTTTCTCTACCACTGAAGCAAAATCCTTCTGAGTACTCTACCTGGTGTCCTTTGAACTATGATGTATTTCATTCTGGCTGATCAGTATTCAGCTGAATACTTGAGTAGTTTCCAGTGCATATCTCAGGAGTTATCACTCTGTGTAGCTCCCTCCACACAGATACTTTGCCCTGCAAAGTTTAGCCACCTGGCCTCCATAGAATTCCAACTCCTTCTCCTCAACTCAGCAAGTCAACCTAGCTCCAACTGGGTTATCATTCCCTCTGCCACAGTCTGGAAATTCTCTTCCAGCAGTAAGCAAGGACAAAGGACTCATTTCATGTGATTCTCATCTCTCAGCAATCATTTTCCTTCATAACCTGAAGTCTAGCATTTTGAGAACCTTTTTTTTTTCATGCGTTTTAGGTATTTTAAGTGGGTTCAGGTGGAAGGATAAATCTAGTTGCTGGTAGTCCATATTGGCTAAAAGGATATTATCTGGATCACAGTATTTTTGAATTGTCTTCTTGATAATGCCTACTCCATGTGAGCAACAAATAAAGTCAACAGGTATTTATTTGAGTTGCTAGGATGTTTCTGTGTTTGTCATCAAGTTGCTAATGCATTTTTTGGAAGTCTAGACTCCCAGTCCAGTGTCTGTTTTAAATAAATATAAAAATATATTATTTTTTAAGAAGATTTAGATTACATACATGTTACATCAAAAATATAGGGGATTCCCATATGCCCCACCCCCTCTCATTCCCACACTTTCCCACATTAACAACATCTTTCATTTGTGTGGTACATTTACTACAATTGATGAACACATATTGAAACATTGCTACTAACCATGGAGTATAGTTTACATTATAGTGTACATTCTGCCCCATATAATTTTATAGGTTTTGACAAAATATATAATGGCCTGCATGACATTTCAGGACAATTCCAATGTCTCAAAAATGCCCCCATGTTACACCTATTCTTCTCTCTCCTTCCCCTCAGAACCTCTGGTGGCCCCTGCCTTTATATCATGGGTAAAAGTTCTTCCATTGCTAGAATAATAATAAGTCTATAATAGAATAATAATAAATATACTTTAGTCCATTGTTCATTCCCCAATCTTGAAGATTTGGGCATGGTGATGCCCAATTTGTTTCGATTTAAAAGGGGGCTTAGATACCATGGGACAGATGGATGGAACTGTCTTTCTTGCAGCTTCTCATGCTCTCTGTTCCTTGGGACAGGCGTTGCTCAACTCTTATAACAAAGAGTTTCCTTTCCTTTTCCTTTTCTTTTTTTTCCCTCTTTCTATCTTTCAAGACAAAACTTGTACATAGGTCAATGCAAAAAAATGAAATAAATTAAAGGTGACTCATTAAGGCTGTTATTAAACTGAAAATAATACCTTTAATACATTGGGAAAGTGAGGAGATGGGCCAGGCAGGGACAGATTGGCACATTTTAGCGATGAAAAGAAGACATGATATGGGGAGTTCAGGCCGTGAGAGGCCTAGGGAAGAGGAAAATATGTACACCTTATGACATAGTGTGAGTGACAGACTTTAATATCACTAGGTCCACAGAACTTGGAACTTGACCTACAATATTAAAAGATCCGTAGTACAATGGAGCACTTTGTAATAGGATTTACTACCATATATTTCACATTTCCAAAGTTGCAACTTCCTTTAGACTATGGATGGAATTCAAAAAAGGGAGTTTATTAAATTGATCTTGATCTGTGCTGGGAAATCTGCTCAAACTTAAAATCTTTCCAAAGCATGACTCTCCTGGCTTTTATTAACACAATGCATTGAAAAGTAAGAAAGGGATGAGCCACTTACCTTTGGTCCTTTGTTCTTAGGAAGTCTGAGGAAATTGCTAGTCCTTTTTCCCCCTTTTGTATCATGCCATCTCAAAGTACTCCTTTCTCTAACATTGCCCCACCCCCTACCAATATTGCACACTGTGCAGTTGTCAGACTGCATTTAAATACAGTGGGAGGAGATGCCTGAAAATGATGCCTGATGAGGACCAATGTTTCTCATCCTGGATTGGCTTAACAGCTGGACAATCTGAAGGTCACAGTCCTCAAAACAGTTTACTAGGCTCCCTAGAATATTGTTAGTGCAGCCTCAGTAGGTGAGAGTCTTGAAATCTGCTGGGGGGAGAAATGGAAATCATGGCAGTTTATTGTATTCCATTCATCATGTCGTGCTTGTTAGCATGCTGTTTTATGGCCACATTGCTCCACAGTAGAAACGCTTTAGTGTGCAAACTCTATGTTTTTAGTTTAATTTGCAACAGATATGATATAAAGATAAATGGGTTTATGTTTCTCACTCACTAACAGGAATTGTCCCCAATAGTTTTCTAGTGATCAATCAACATGGGGCAGAAGTTTTCTCCAATGCACATTAAATATCTTCTTTGCAAAGTGTGAAATGAACTAATGAGCAAGCACCACTAACAAATGTTCAATTTCATTCAACTTCCCAACTTTCAGAGAGATGTGGTTGAAAAGCCATGTCCACATGCTGATGTGTAAAAGACCTGACATGTAAAAGACCTGATATATAAAGTCCTGATGGATAACTAATGAGGGATGGGGCACACACACATTCAAAAGGTAGCTTCTATGTCATGTTTCTGGTCAAGGTCCAATTGAAACATCCCTATGCTCTTTATATAAGGCTGCATAATTTTGTAAATTTTAAGCAAATTGATTCTGACAGATCAATCTTTACCCCCATAGTTTTTAGCAAAAGAAGAAAGAATACAGTGTAGGCATCTGGTAGTCTCCTTTGCAGTTGCTTTCAAAATCATTTCATCAATCATAAAGGAATTTGCTGTACATCTGAAAAGTACACATCCCAGTAGCACATGCAATATAAGAGAGAAGTAAAATACATTGTACCTATGATCGTAAGCAATGTAAAAAGTTGAAAATAGTTCAATGATTTTGGTAATAACAATTATAATTTATTAAATACTTATATTCCATATATTTGCCAGGCACTCTATTAGATATTTTAAATTTATCTCTAGTCCTCATAACAAGTTTACAAGTATGTATAAAAGTTCTCATCTAATAGACAAAGAAATTAATTAGAAGATGCAGTGTTGGGGATTGAATCATGTCCCCTACAAAAGACACGTTCAAGTCTTAATTTGCATTCCTCTATTCATTTATAAATATAATTTTCCAAGTACCTTTTTAGATGAACCAAAGTGAATAAAGGTGAGCCCGAATCCATATGACTAAAGTCCTTATAAGGAAAAGAAATCTAGTCAGAGTCACAGACTACTAAGTAGGAGAAGCAGAAGCCAGCAGGAGAAGCCATGTGGTGAAGGCAGAAATGTAAGTATTGTGGTAAGCCAGCGTCAGACTTCTACAGACTCTAAGAGAAAGAACAGCCTGACAACACCTTGATTTTGTACATCTAGAGTACCAAACTATGAGACAATAAATTCCTGTTGCTGCTTTTGTCATTGCAGCATTGGCAAACTAAGGTAAGGGTTAAATAACTTGCCCAGTCATACAGTCTTTGAGTAGAAGAGATAGGATGCAAACTCTCATCTGTCTATTGCATGAAAGTTAATTCCACCATACCACAGACTCTTCAAATCTGCTCTGTGTTGCATTTTCCAAATTCATGGTAAAACTGAAAAAATTGTTAGAGTTCTTTGGAAACTGCAGTCTGGCACATAATAGGTGCCCAATAAATTCTTGATGAATACCAGCATTTCCATAAACACAACAGCTCCATACACTAGAAGCCTGAAATTAGTCCCAACATATCTCTAAAACTATGACTATAAATGGATATTCAAAGGTTTTAAAGTGAGAGGAAATTTAATTCAGATTCCTGTCATTCAATATAATTGCACTGTATTAATTATTCAAAAATAAACAAAGAATTTCAGACTAAATTTTTGCCAAAATGGGGCATATAAAGAAATACTAAAAAAGCAGGTATGCACATAATTATATTATTACAGGAGTAGCAAATGCTATAAAGAAATACATTGCACTTGTTATATGGATTAAAAATGCTAAGGGCACAAACTTTTATCCACAGTTGACATTAACTAAAGGAGATTACCCTCCATAATAAGGGTGGGCCTCATTCAATCAGTTGAGGGTTTTAACAGCAATAGCTGAGGGTTCCAGAGGTTAGAAGAATAAATGTCTGTCTCATGATTTCAACATCACCTTTACTAGAATTTCTAGCCTGAAGCTTATCCTATGGCATGTGGAGTTGACAGCCCTCACAAGAATGTGAGACAATTCCTTATAATAAATCTCTTTTCCCTAGAGAACCCCTTTGGCTCCATTTCTCTGGAAACCCCTGAATGATACACATGGATTTGAAAGTATTCTCTATGCATGATCTCAGAAAGCTTATCATTGTAGTCAAAAGCATTCCATGAAAAAAATATTTCCTGACTTTTTTTGATGATTTGTAACAAACCAAACATTTATGACTTCACCAAAGGCTAAAAAGGCTCACATTTGTTGATTTTGTATAAAAATATCCAAAAGATTTTTTGTCTCTAAAGATTGATTGGGCCTCCAAATAAAATGGGATGGCTAAAAATGTGAACACACACTTCTGTTGAATTTTTGATGTCCTAAAAGTTAGAAAACTAAAAAGAAAAGGCAAAAATTGGGGTTCAATGTAATATCTACTGCTAAGTAGAAAAGACATTGGTTTAAAAAGAATATGTAGTGATACTGTAATGTTTGACAGTTTTATTTAATTATGAATTCCAAAAATATAAATTGGATTATGCTTGTAAACTGATCTGTTCATCCAGGCATGATTAAGTTATGATTAGGACATTAATTGCCACGTCAGTGGGACGTTGAGCCCCACCCCTCGGTGGGCATGGTCGCAAGTATAAAAGGCTAGACGGTTTCAGTCTAGTGAAGATCTAACAAATCAGACTCTAGTTCACATGATACAGGAAGAACTTGTTTGCTGTGGTTTTTGGATGTTGTTTTAAACATACTATAGAACAGATGCTCTATTACCCTTCTTTTGTTAGAATATCTAAATGAAGAAAGAATGGATTCTGCTTTTTCTTTTGCTATCTCAATTTCAATAGCCTTAATTAGGGCATAGGAGTAGAAGGTTGTTTTCTGTGGTTGAGATGAAATGATCATAAAAGCATGCCCAGAGGTCTGCTCTCCAGCTGCTAAGGAACAATCATGCCCTGTGTACACTCCATTGCCACGTGACAGGCATCTATCACATTCCCTGGCAATGGGGGTGTTAAGTCAAGAGGTTTTGTATGAATACTATAAGTCCTTTTCCTGAAAGTCTCAGAAATCTCTGGCTATGTGCATGTACACTCTGATATTGTATACATAAAAATTAGAAACAAGATATGAAAAGTGGTTCCTTCAAGATTTTAGTATGCCAGTGATTGGTTTAAATTACATTCATTTCATTTAGAAATGGTTAGTTAAAAATTATATTACAACGAGCAAGTCCAACCTCAGAAATGCTTAACTCAATGATGATGCTCATATCTGTTTAGATGACTAATTGTATGAATGGTTCAGGGTACCTGTGAATTATGTAACCAGAAAAACATGTTCTTAGTCTTAATCCACTCCTGTAGGATGTACCCATTGCAAATCAGACCTTTTGAATGTGTTATTTCAGTTAAGGTGTAGCCAACTGAAACAAGCCAGACCTTAGTCCAGATTACTAGAGTCCTTTATAAGCAAAATAAATACAGTAGTAGAGATGGAGAGCCCCAAAAGGTGTAAATCAATGGAAAAAAGAAGAGAAAGGAGAGGACAGTGTATTTCAAGTGACAGAAAAGCCAAGTACCAAAGGTACTCTGGAAGCCAGTCCCAGAAAGCCACAGTCTTCTGGGAGACAGTGTGCCTTGCTGATGCCTTAATTATGGATTTCTCCTAGTCTCAAAACCATAAGCCAATAAATTCCCATCATTTAAGCCAACCCATTATATGGTATGTATCTTAGCAGCTATTCAGTACTTAGGAGTACAGAACAATATAGGAAATGGGGAGCTTATGTCGGTAACTTAGCCACCTTGAGACTATGCACACCAATTTATAACATGAGGAGACTCAAATGATAGAACTGTGAAACCAGTTTCAGGAATAGAGAGGTATTCATCAATGAAACTAGTTCTCTCAGACCTGTTTCAATTATTCCTTGTTTCACCAAATGGTGCCATAATGTTTCTTTACATGGTGGAGACAATGGAATGAGTGTTTATAGGCATCACTGTATCATAGTTTTCAAGCAATCCGTTGTTGTCCTTTATAGCATTAATTCTTTTCCTGTCAGTAATTGTTTGGATGATATTACATGCCTAACAGACCATGGTTTCCATAAGACATAACCTTGAATATATGGATTCAAAAAAGGATATACTAGTTATGTACTGTCCAAGATAAGTCACATCTTTGCATACTACCACTAAATGTTGCCAAATTTCAAAGAAATATTTATCTTCAGGATTCAGAAACAATAAATCAAAATCCCTCGGAATCTTCAGGAATTCCTGAAATCATATAATATTCAATATTTTTCATAAACCTTATTTATATATTTTTAAATTATAAGATCAACCATAATAATAAAGAAGTCATTTTTTTCCATGAAAAGGATATAAAGGGCTTTAGAGGTTTTTGTAAAAAAAGAAAAGATATAAGATAAATGCACTGTTTTTATTATTGTGATCCCATATGTTGTGACAAGTTGATAAGTTTCCGTAATATAAAAACATTATCCATCTTATATCGCTACTTGATAATAAAATACATTAAAGGAAGAGACCATTAACATAACATAAATGTCAAATAAAAACCATTTAAAATATTGAAAAATATCAGAAATATTTAAAAATCACTCAATATAAAACTTTAAAACATACCAAGTGTTAATATCTTTATCTAATATTCTCTATATTTGTGACAAATATTCCAGACATGAAATATTTCTTTAATTTTGCATTTTGTTAACAGTGAATCCAAAAGCATCTTTAAGTTGTTATATCATATATGTTCTGTATCACTTTCCTATTGTTATTTTAACAAATTATCACAAATTTACTTGTTTAAAGCAACACAAATTTATGATCTTAAAATTCTGTAGGTCAGAAGGCTCTCTAGACTAAAATCAAGGTGTCAACAGAAGTGGAGGCTGTAGACGGAAATCAGTTTCCCTGTATTTTCCAGCTTTTAGAGATTGTCTGCATTCCTTGGCTAGTAGGCCCTTCTGTCATCTTCAAAGTTGGCAGCTTAACATCTTCAAATCTTTTTCTGCCTCCTTCTTCTGTCTTTTAAGGAATCCTGTGATTGCATTGTGGCTGTTCAGATAATCCAAAATATTCTCTCTGTCTCAAAATCCTTAATTTAATTACATCTGCAAAAACCCTTTTGCCATGCATAATATTATATTCACTGATTCTGGGTATTAGGATATGTATACTTTGTGGGGTATGGGACATTATTGTGCCTACCACAAGCTCATTTCCTTTTTTTAATAATGAAAGCGTTTTGTATTTTAAAAAAACTGTGGCCTTTAACAAATATTCAAACACAAGAAAGCTCCAGCAAACATCATTGGTTAACATTTGACTAACATAACTTTCAGATCTCCCAGTGTCATTAAGAACACTGCACATCATGTATTAAAATTGTCAATTTAAGGATTTATTTTGCTTGTTCTCATAGAATTGTGTAAAGTATACTATGCATATATTGGGGACTGAATCATGTCCCCCATGTGTTCAACTCTTAACCTGTGTTCTCATGGGTGTGAAGTCATTTGTAAATAGGACCTTTGAAGGTGCTATTACTAGCTGAGGTATGGACTCATTTGTGAATAGGAGCTTCGAAGATCCTAGTGAAATGGGCCAAATTGAATCAGGGTGTGCTTTGCTTCGTATAACTGGGGTCCTTATAAGCAAATAAAAGTTGGACACGGTCAGTAGAAGCCAGAAGCTACAAGCTGGCAAAATTCAGATGACCAGAGGAAAGGAGAGAGAGAGATCGCCAAATGATGGAGGGAGAGATGCAAGCAGAGGAGCTCCCAGGATTGTGCCAGGCCAGCACCAGGATGTATAGACTCTGGGGGAAAGCAAGCCCTGCCAATACCTTGATGTTGGATTTCTAGCCTCCAAAGCCTTGAGACAGTAAATTCTATTGTTTAGGCCAACCCATTGTATTATATCTGTCATAGCAGCCCTACATAACTAAGACCACATATGAATAGTGCTTTATTTGCAAGAATGACACTTTGATTGCAGTAGACAGGGTGATGAACACACTCTTTATAGCATCAGCTACAAGCAAGAATGACTGATTAGATCATGACTGTTTTCCCACTATGTGCTCCTGACCTGATTCCCTGAAATGTTGACATTATCCTTTGACTTTGCATTCACTGTTACCCGGTCATGACTTCAATTTGATCTTATTGGATTCTTTTCAATCAGTAAGATCTCTATGCTGATTGGTAAACTTAAATTCTCAAAGAAGAACTATAATATTCTTCCCTGGTTTTCCAATTTCTTGACTGATTTTTCTCAGGATAAAAAAGGATAAGTAAATTCTTGAGAAATGCCAGGCAAGGATACACTGATTATCAGAGCAATCAAATCCTGGCTTTGACTTAATGTATAGGAGTTGTTGGGACCCCATGGTCCAAAGCACATTGTTCATTCCTTTATAAGAGTATCTTCCTTAATTTGAGCTAAATATTTACATATCATCCTCCTCTATTAAATCCCAGGAACCATGGTGGTACAATTGGTAGAGGTGGGCTCATATCACCACCTTGCAAATTATTGGTAATAGCTGGTAATAGTTATTTTTTCCAGGACCTGCTGATATATTTAAACCATTCAGCACAGAATAATAATTAAGAGCACAGATGCTGGGGTCATAGAATCTTCGTTCAAATTCCTGCTCTACCCTTAAGTACATGTATGATTTTTGGGAAGTTACTACACTCCTCTATGCAATGCCTTAGTTTCCTCATCTATACAAAAGAGCAATGGTATAATTTGCTTCCCAGAGATTTTATTTTTCAGATCTATTTTAGGAATAATAAATTAATATAACTATACTTGGCTCCCTTCTTGAATTATTACCCAAGCCTCTCCTTGAGAAATCACCACGTCAAAATTGGTATTTACCTTCTCAATAATTTTCTTTATATATTTACTTCATTTTTGCAGCCACAAAGTACATATTTGAAATCTTTAAAAATGTGATATAATATTATGTTGTTTTAGTCATCATTCTGCAGCTTGCTTTTCCTACTCAAAATTATATATACTTATTTTTAATATTTTTTTTATTTTTTAAAAGTTACTTAGATTGCATAAATGTTGCACAAAAATTATAGGGATTCCCATATGCCCCACCTTCCGCACTTCCCACAACCTCCCACATAAATATCTTTCATTAGTGTGGCACATCACCTGCAATGGATAAAATTATATATACTTTTAGAGATTTACCAAACTTGACAATTATAGATCCCACTTATTCTTTTAAATTGCTACATAGTATTTCTCCTTGTTTGTTTACAACTTAATTCCGACCTTCTCTCTTTTGAAAAATTTTAAAAAAACCTCTTAAAACTCACAGGAAATTTGCAAAGACAATACATAGAACTTCAATATATCCCCCATTCAGATACCCAAATTTACCAAATACTAGCTTTTTGCCACATTTGTTATGTCATATTCTGTCTCTCTATCCCCCTTTTCCCCTCTCTCACTGTCTATCTCTATATCTATCTACTATCTATCTATCTATCTATCTATCTATCATCTATCATTTTCTAAACATATGAAAGTAGGCTGCATGCATCATGCTCATCTAACACTTTACACTTGAATGTACATTTTCTAATAACAAGGACATTCACTTATATAACCATCTTAAATACAACTATCAAATTCAGAAAATTCAATATTGATATAAAGCACACAATACATATTGCAATTATTTTAATTGTCCCAATAATGCCTTTTGGTCATTTTCTCCTCCATTATTAGTTCCAGTCCAGGGTCATGTATTTCATTTAATTCTCATAGTCTCTCTTGCTCTCATTTTAAAATTGTGGTAACGTATGTACAACATAAAATTTTCCATCTTGACCACTCAAAAGCATATGATTCAGTGGCATTAATCATATTCACAATATTGTGCTACCACCATCACCAAAACTTTCCCTCACCCCAAACAAAAACTCTGCATCCATTATGCATTAACTCCCCATTTCCCTTACTCACTGCCCTGGTAACCTATATTCTACTGTCTGTCTCTGTAATTTTGCATAGTCTCATCATGTCATATACATGGAATCATATAATATCTGTCCTTTTGTTTCTGACTTATTTCATTCAGCCTGATGACTTCAAAGTTCATGTTGTAGCATGTAAAAGAACATCATTCTTTTTATAGCTGAATAATATTCTAATGTATGTTTATATCACATTTAGTTTATTCATCTGTTAAGAGACACTTGGGTTGCTACCATCTTTTGGCTATTGTGAATAATGCTGCTATGAACATTGATGTACAAATATCTGCTAGAGTCCCTGCTTTCAATTCTTTTGAATGTGATTTCTAGGTTATATGGTAGTTCTATTTTTAACTTTTTAAGGAACTCCCCCACTGTTCACCACAGCAGCTGCACTATTCCAAAAATGAATGACTGTTCTTATTTCTCTACATCATCTCCAACACGTGTAATTTTATACTTTTTAAATGGTAGTTATCCTAGTGAGCATGAGATGGTATCTCATTGTGGTTATGATTTGCATTTACCTAGTGGCTAATGATGTTGAACATTGTTTCCTGTGCTTATTGGCCATTTGTATATCTTTTTTGGGAGAAATGTCTATTCAATTCTTTTGCCAATTTTATTTTAAAATTGGCTTATTTGTCATTTTGATTTTTAGTTGTTGGAGTTCTTTGTATATTCTGGATAGTAAACCCTTATCAGATATATGATGTCTATTTTCTCCTATTCTGTAGGTT
>PVKH010026148.1:0-13272 GCA_004027955.1 Chaetophractus vellerosus | reverse complement strand
CGTTCTACAGTATGTTTTGCACTTTTTGTGTTAAAAAAGAAGTATTTTATTCTTTTTGATGAAATTGTTTTCTTAATGTCTTTTTTGGATTACTAATCGCACATGTATTAATTTTTGTATAATGATCTTTTATATCCTGCAAACTTGCTGAACTTGTCTATTAGTGCTAGTAGTTTTTAGTGTATCCTTAAGATTTTCTATGTACAAGATAATGCAACCTGCTAATAAAGATAGTTTAATTCTTCCTTTCTAATTTGGATGCTTTCTATTTCTTTCTCTTGCTTAATTTCCCCAGCTAGAACCTCCAGTACTATGATGAATATAAATGTTAAGAGTGGGCATCCTAGTCTTGTTCCTGCTCTTAGGGAAAACGCATTCAGTCTTTTGTGTTAAATATGATGTTATCTGGGAGGTTTTTATAGGTGTCAGGTTGAGGAAATTCCTCTAAGCATAATCTTAATACATTCAACAGTCTTTAACTGAGTCCATACTTAGTTCTAGAACCACTGCCTATAGAGGGCATAGATATGACTAATGTACAGATCTTACCCTCCCAGAGACGACAGTCTAGTGAGAGAAACAAACATGGATGCAAACAAATTTAGTAGAAGGCAGAAAGTGGTAAGTAGTATAAGAATGGAAAAGATTTTGGAGTAAATTCAACAGAAGGAAGAGATCATTTTTTGCAGATGGAATGAGGGAAACTTCATGTAGAAGTATCATTTAATCTGGATCTTAAAGGATGGTTAAGATCTGGGTATTTGGAGATGGGAGGAACAGGACCACTGTAGGAATAGGCATAGAATGAAGGAGGAATAGAATCTAGTACCCTGAAGTTTGTGATTAAAAAGGGAGGACATTTTTGAATGAACATGATGGGCTAAAAATGGACCACAGAATCTTCCTTTTTAATACATAATAAAATGAATACATATGAATAAAACCAAGCAAAAAGGAAAGATTGCAACAAAGCAATGAAAGGGCCACAATCTTATGCTATTCACATGGAGAAATGGGAGCCAAGGAAAGAAGCCTTAGATTCTGGGTTGATTGTCTTGATCTTATCTCAAGCCCCAGAGGTAATACCAGGAAGAAAAAGCGAGTTGATCAAAGTCTCATAATTTTTTGTCAGTAGTATTCTTCCTTAATTTTGAGAGAGGTGAACTGAGGGGATGAATAGACACTCTTGGAAAAAGTTAAGGAAAATCCACTGAATTGACCCTATGTACCACCAGTCTGTTATCAGTCAAGGTAGATATGGGGTGACAGGAGCTGAACTTGCTGTTTCCTAAGCTCTTTGTGGAATTATGCAATTATTCTCACCAGAACTGGCTAGTCTTGCTCTTAGAATGGAATAGAGATCCTGTAGGGTAGAGTGCCCACTGGTGCAGAACATTTGCCAGAATCTCAGAGGAGAGGGAAGAGTCCAGCCCTCACAGCAGAAGTACCACACAAACCTGGCTGAACTCTCAGGCTCCCATTCAAGCTTGGATAACAAAAAAAAAGGAGAGAACAAATTATAGATGAGGGGGAAATACAAGCATTCTCAGGTAAGATGGGATAAATGCTAGAGAGATTTTACCCATTCTCTATACAAGAAAATAGAAGCTCTGGACAGTGATACCCTTGCTTAGGATGAATTAGATGGAAAGACTAGTTTGTCAACTATGAACATAGATGACACCAAAAGCTAAATATAGAAAAAATTAAAGAACATTAAGTATAAAATATAGATGAAAAACCTGGTCCTGAAGAAGATATAACCCCAGGAACAAAAGAAAATACCTGGCAACTGCTTTGTGCTGTAGAAGAGTGTAATATGATCATAAGTTTAGTAAAATGGAAATTTAGAGATGAGTTAATGAAATAAAAAAACGAGGAGAAAAATGATATTAGAGGACTAGGAAAACAATTTGAGGAATGAAGCAGGATGACAGAATCAATCAATAAATTAGAAACAACAAAAGACAGAAGCATATGGTTGAAATACTGAATTACTGACATTAAGGAAACACTTGAGCTAGTCTAAATGAATGTAGAGGGCGAAGGTAAAGTGATTAAATCAATCAGAGGCAAGGAATAGGTATGGGGGTAGACTCAGATAATACATTATAAGACTAATATGTGGCCTTAAAGTACAGAAACCAACAAATAGGGTAATTGTAAAAAATTAATTCATATTAAAAGGTTATACTATGTTTCCTAAATAACTGATAAGAATATTTGATACCAAGATACATACTTTTGAATTTATTGAACATCAAATGCAAGAGAAATTCTTCAGACATCTGGGCAGAAAACACCAGTCTCCTATATGGGAGAAATATCAGGCTTGAGATATTCCCAATACAGGGAACAGTGATTATCAAGTTCTGAAGTATATGAGATCTGAATCAAGAATACTACACCCAGATAAGTTGTATTTCAGGTATAAAGACAACAGGAAGACATTATGAAATATGAAAGAAGTTAGGCAATAGAGTCCTGTGAGACCTTGGGGAGAATGGTACTCTATGTCAAAATCCAGCAAACCAAAAGATGAACGGGAAATGGTGATGAGAAAACTCATGCTTCCTTCAATATTCAAAGGCAGAGAAATGACTTGATAAGCTTAGAGGGAAAGAAACAGCACTCCATCTCCAAATTTACAACTAGACTAAGTACTTGAAGGCAGAGGCTAAGTCTGTTTTTTCTCCTCCAGTACAAGCCAACAAAGAAGCAAACAAAAACAGGAAATATCAAACAGTGTAATCTCAGGTAGTATGGCACACAAGTGCCTTTCTTGGAAGGGAAAAACAACCAACAGCAAACTTAATCCAACCGAGCAATGAATCAAATGAAGAACTCAAGAATGGAGGTGCTGTGGAGAAAGGACTGATGGTGGCACTGAAATCACAGGGACACTGAATTAATAATAAAAACTTGAAAGGATCATGGCTACAGAATAGATTGTAAATGCTATCAACTCTACTCATATGAAAATAATACTGCAAGTAACCAGACCAGGGCTTGGTGAATTTTTTCTGTGAAGGACTTGATAGTAAATATTTTAGGCTTTGCAGGTCATGTACAGTTGCTGCCATACTTTTACTTATTTATTTATTTATGCATTCATTCATTCATTCATTTATTCATTTGTTTTACTTACTTATTTCAACCCTTTGTAAATTTAAAGACCGTTCTATAAGTGTAAAATATATACCTGATTTAAAGAATTATTATGGATATAAGAAAGTAACCATCTCATTAAGGATTTTAAGAATATTAATTACATGTAAAATGTAGGAAATCATGTAAAATGATGATATTTTAGATATGTTGGGTTATGTAAAATATAGTATTAAAATCCATTTTAGCTGTTCTTTTTACACTTTTTAATGTGGCTACTAGAAAATGTAAAATTCCACTGTATATCTGATGGACAGTGCTGATCTAGAATGGAATTTGAAGTACCTGCCAAGAAGATAAAATCACTTTTTCATAAAGATATCCATCAGGCCTCAGGAATCACACTTTATCATTTTAAGGCTTACTTTCTCATTGAGAAATGCCATGGATACCTTCACTCTGAAGTTTGTGGTAAGGGTTTAATATGAATCTCTACATGGCAGCACCTTGTAAATTGTGCCAATGAAAAAGTTTAGTAATATCTACCTCCCCCCGAGATGGGCTGTTTTAATGAGTCCTAGGAGTTAGAACTCAGCAGAAGGATGATTCTTTGAGGTGGGTGTGAATTCAAATGGACATCGCCCCTTGCCTCTGCCTTCCCCCCCATCCCCTCTGTCCCATTCCCCAGGACAACCCCTGCCCTAGCCCACCAGGCCCCTAAATGAGTCCTTCCTTCCATTACCCTATTATCTTTTCTGTACTGTATCCTTGGCTTGAATAACTCCTCTCCCCCCATCTCCACCTTGTACTCATCTCACTTCTCACTCCCTCAGGAAAAGGGATGTGGAAGTCGGGCTAGTGTGCGCTGAAAGTGAGTGGTTATCACAGGGGCCCCGTGCATCTGATACGCTGGCTCATACAACACCGTCTTGGGACTTTTTTTTTTTTTTTTTGCTAATTGAACCTGATATTGTTTGCAACACCAGTGTGGCAAGACCCAGGCAATGTATCCTATTTGGTTTAAGCAAACTACGATAATCCCATTCCATTAATTTCCAGTCTCCACTGAAGATAAGGGGTGGTGTGTGACAATGAAACCAAAAGGAAAGACTGCTCTGGATGCTTCTGGGAAAACTTTCACTTTTCTGATAAAAAGGACAGATCCACCTGGCACTTTGCCAACCCCCTTTCTTCTAGGACTGAGTAAATATGCTATCTAGAGTCACAGAATCCTCTTTGTCATACTGAGTGAAGGCTTGACATCTGGTTATGTAGGGAAAATAGGGTATTACTTGAATGAACACAGTTAGATGTTACACTATCTGCTGCTTATACCATTAGGAAAAAAATAGTGGGGGCTGGGGTAGGTAGGGGAGTATTTGCAGAAGGCCAAGTACTCCATGACTGGACGTTATAGCATGGCTCACCACATTTTGGAGATGTCCTGGATTCCTGTTGGTTCTGTAACAGATTACTGTAAACTTAACCACTTAAAACAATGCAAATTATTTCTTTTGTAGTTCTGGAGGTCAGAAATTTGAAATCAGAGTCTTGCCAGGGCTGGGTTCCTTCTTGGGGCTTCCAGGCAGAATCTGTTTGCTTGCCTTTTCCAGCTTCCAGAGGCTGCCTGCATTCCTTGACTGGTGGTCCTAGCCTCCTTTCTCTCCAGCCTCTTGCTTCCCTTGTCTCCTTGCACCCCTCACAGAAGGACCCTTGTGGTTACATTGGACCCACCTGATAATCCGGGAAACTCTCTCACTGAAGATCTTTGACTTAATCACCCCTGCAAAGTCCTTTTTGTCACATAGGATAAGAGTCACAGATTCCAGGCATTAGAGCATGGGCATCTTTTGGAGGAGGCATTATTCAGTCACTGGAGACACAAATGGATTTTGAATAATAGGGAACAGGTGGACCTCATGCCTGGGTGTTGGGACTGGGCTGCATGAGGAGCCAAGTTACTGCATTTGAATGTAGGAGCTCAAAGTGGAGGGAAGCCTGAAATGAGCTGCAGAGACCAGAAGAGATCATATTTCAAGGGCTTTCACTCTCAGAGGCCTGGAATTGTGGTTTGGGCCAAGTTTAACCACCGGGTCCCTAAATGATGATGGTGGGGGAGGGACACAGTTGACACACAGGTTATGGTGGTTGGAGGAAAGAATGAACAAATTAACAGTTCCACCAGGCTGACCCCTCCTTCCTGGTGAGAGGACAGCAGGTTGTCTCACAGCTCCCCTCCCCCCACCACTAGGGGTTCAGGGTCTGGGGCTGCTCCTTGTCTGTGCCTAGGAGTTAGACAAGCCACTCTGAACCTGTAGGGCTGGGACCTGGGGGAGCAGGGAGGGAAAGGGAAGAGACTTCTCTTTCTGGGCACCCCACCTCCAGAGCAGGGAGGCCAGACAGCAAGAGACCTGGGGATTTGGGGCTGGAACAAAGCCTCCCTGCCCTCAGTACACAGCTGCCAAGAATGTCACTCCACTGGTTCTCATTCCTGCCCCTCAGAGCCCCGCTCCGGGCAATGTGGAAGAGCATCAAGAAAGCGAGAAAATAAATCAAGCCCGGGAACACCAACCAGCTGTCATACCCATGCTTCCCCATGCAACTCCCTCTCCCAGCACCTCCACCTCTTCCTGGACACGCAAACGCTCGGCTCCATTGGCTTCAGGCCTTTATTCATATCTGTTTGGTTTCTGGAAAGGGGTGGGCATTCTGCAGAAGGAAAGGGATGGGTGTTGCTGGAGGGTTCAGCTCTCTCATGGTCCTTGTTTTTGGAAGGAGGCTCAGAGATACTAGGTCACCTCTCCAAGAGCACGCAGGCAGGTTGTGGAATAAAGAAGATTCTGTTTTCTGTCTGGCTGCCCCAAACTAACAATTGGCCCCTTCTATCTCTCAACCCGTTAGTGGACATGAACTTTGGAACAGCTCTATTTTCTCCACCACTAAATAATGGAAAATCCAAAGGCTTAGCTTACAATAGAGTGGGGGTGGGGGCGTGAAGCCATGCCAAGACATTTTAAGTTGGACTCAGTGATAAAGGGAGATTTGATATTTCTGGATAATTACCGATGAGCACCATTCCCCTTTAATTATCTTGTGGTCACCCTTTCAAAGGTGATTAAAGCTATTCTTCAGTAGATGTGGTTACAGATTGAGTGGGAACCTGGTCTTTCTTGTGGTTTTTATAGCAGCAATTAAATCTGGCCGGCTCGGAGACGCTGTGTGGCAGGAGAGGTTTTACCAAGCGAAATGATTTTCCCCTTCGGGCAATGTTAAATTTAGGAAAAATATAATTAATTATACCAGACAGGTATCTATTATATAGCATGCACGCATTAGGGGCTCATGGGCTTGTCTCACTCCATCAGAGAGCCTCACTGGGCCAGGCCGGTCCAGGGCTGTAGATGCAGGTTTGTCCTCACATGGAGCCTCCTTCCCTTGCTCTCCCTGGCCCCTTCCTCCAACCTCATCCACCCTGACCCCTCCCTCATTCAACACCCAGCAGCTATCTTTAGAAGAAAAATGGAAAGAACTGGTGTTTCTGGGACTTTCTCTAATGCTCTCAACTCTATTATTTAGGTGTTCATGTTGAGGTGTAAGATGCTTTCAAAAAGTGCCACAAAGGCCACTTGCATTGTGTCTGCTCCTCACTTATGGTGTGATCCAGGGCAAATCCCCCAGCCTCACTGAGACTATTTTCCCATCTGCAACATGAGAGGAGGGTTCAACTAGATACCTCCCAAATCCTGTTCATCTCCAAGTTAGGAATGTAACCCACGGCTCAGTGGAATAAGAGTCCCAATTCCTCATTAAAAGACATAATTAATGTTTTTTTCTCAACTGCTTGCGTAGTGTTTCTGATGTTGAAAGAGGCTTGGGATTCATATATGATTATACTCTTTTCTATTTTCTGGAAGCTTCATTAGCCTTCAGAGGAATTTGAGAAGAAACCTCGACAAACATCCATATCGCCAGTGGGAGCTGGCATTGAGTAGGTGGCTCCAAAAATATTTGTTAAAAAACAAGAAGCTGACTTTTTGAAGATGTCAACAATTTGGTATCATGGTTAGAATATCCATTTCTAACCCTGGAGTTCCAGGTAAGTTTTAATAGAATACAAGTTTGCAACTCCCGCACGGAATGCGTTTATGTTCCTGTTGGCTTAGGTGCTGAGTCGGAAGCCTTGGCCAGAGTTTCCATGTCTTTGTTTGATCCTGGTCTGTTTCTAAACATCATCTTTCTGTCTTAGTTCCCTTTCTTGGTAAACTGGTTTACCTGCCAGCTGCCTCACTAGGGTACTGTGAGGATTAATGAGATAATATTTTTTAAGTACTCAGAGATCTTCTGATGAAAGCAGCTATAAAAGTACACAGTGTCACTATTATTATAATCAATGGCATTTCTGAGAGCTTTCCGAGTATACATTGGGTTATACAGAAGGCAGAGATGATCTCTGCCTTAAGAGGCAACTGCCTGTTGGGAAAAACAAGATGGAGGAAGCCTGTATGTGTCCAAGATGGCCAGGAGGGGCTGGGCTCAGACCCGGAAGTGGGAGGGAATTGGGGAACAGGCTCTAAGATAGAAGGTGTTTGTGGGGCATCACACAAGCTAGGAGATACAGGAAGGCCTGTGGGCACGGCTTCTCTTCCTGGAAATGCGGCCAAGTAAAGGTAAATTTGGGTCTGAATCTCAGGTCCTCGCATGCTCTGACTAGCCATGTTGAAGGCACCCAACCTCTACCGAATGTCCATGGCACATTTGATAGAAGCATCAGGCAGCATGTTTCAACAGATGCATATGCTAAAACATCAACCAGGCAGGCTCCTTGGCCTTTCTTTCTTGCACATGGGCAAAATTCTGATTGCCAAGAAGTTAACAGGTATTAACATGGAAAAACAAGAGAAAGAAGAAACACTGCTGTCTCTTCAATATACATTGGACAGAAAACACAAGAAGAAGGCTCTTCTATTTTTCAGTAGCTGAGCTATGTGAGTCAGCTCTTGCCTTGGCACCTGAATGGCTTTTCTTGCCAGGTGGATCAGCTTAAATGGCAATATTCATTTATGTGAGTTAGCGTGCCAAGCACAGTGCCAACACATTGGGCCAGCAAAGACTGCCACAGAGAAAACCTTAGGACATGTGTGTCTGTGTGTGTATCTCCCTGGGAGGGGAATGAAAAAGTTAATACATGTTATATGTATATGAATTCATGAAATTTTTTTGAGCACCAACTTTGTGAGGTTCTCTACTAGGAACTGGGGTCTAACTGTGCACGAGACAAAGTCCCCACTGTCCTCATGGGGCTTTCATTCTATGAAAATTATTAGCAAAGTACCAATTATTTACGAAAGTAAAATAATTTCTTTGCTATTTTTTAACTTGATGTGTTGTTTTTCATCTATAAAATCCATTGTGGTTTACTTTAGTAAACACCAAAATATGTGGATGGCTTTTCATAGGTCCTTCTGTGCCCACTAACTGTTGTTTTCCCCATGAAATCTTGAGCCTTTCAACTGTGTTCTCCTACCAGGGGGATATTCAGGAATGTGGCATCCCTAGATGGGGAGGGGCTACTTTACTTTGTTTGCCAGAAATTTAGTTCTATATTTTTAACCAGATGGATTAGGCCTTATTATTGTTGAATACAATCAGTGTTTGCTTAGATTTATCTGCGTGTTTTCCAGTTTCATTCACCATTCTGTTTTGCCTCCCAGATCTTATTGCTATAGCCTTCTCAATTAAGTAAACATTTTATATTTTTGGGGGGTGAAGATATATTGGTGGTAAACCCTCATCCTTGTTTTTCAAATGTAATTTTGATGTTGTTATTACATTTTTATTGCACATACCGTAGACATTTAAATATTTTGTGGGTGCGTGCTCGCTAGGCACCAGAACTCTCTGTTTTTCACGTTATTTGGGTAACACCGCACTCACAGTAGCCAGTGGAAATTTCACAGGCTTAGGTATCAGGCAGACATAATTTTACCACCACTTATTAACTGTGTGAACTTGGGCAAGCTGTTAGATCTCTCTGCTGTGTTTCCACGTCTTTAAATCAAGGATAATAGTGCCTTCTTCATAGGGTTTTCATGGGGTTTTTTGTGGTGACTTCCAACATCCTGAGCTGAGTGCCAGCACATTGAAGCCACTCAATACAGAGCAGCTATTATGAATCTCCTGTGTACCCAATTTCATCCTTGGAGAAAGTTATGCTTGCCAGAAGCTTTTGGGAAAAAAAACAACACGCAGGTGATAGTATCCACCTCTCCCATGTTCCATGTTCCCTCCTCTGCCTTTTCCCTCCCTGGTCTTTGCACATTTAAACTCATCCAGTTTTTGAACATGTCTAGGAAGTAATTCAGCACTCGGGCCAGTGACACGGGAAGTGCAGGATGCAAATCAGTGCCAGGCAGTGCGGCGCTGCTTTCTCTATCTGTTATGTTTAGTAACTAGACTAGCATGCCATTGTCATCTGCAATGCCAAATCTGGGCTGCACTCTTTCTAGCGAAGACCTACCAGTGCGGTCAATCATCTGATGCCTTTGGCCATGGTCTCTTTTTTTTTCCCTGACAAAAGGGGAACTGTACTGAGGTCTCAAGGCCATGGGGCTTGGGAAGGAGGCCACCCATGGGAGGCCAAGGAGCCATGAAGAGGGGCTCCTTATTTAAGCTTCTTGGGGCACAGGTTTTTGATGTGGCTGCACTTCTTCTTGCGGCAGTTGACGGCACGGGGGTACAGGTGAGCAGAACACGTGCGGCAGACCATCTTCTGGGTGAGCTGGTGGAGGCATGCTTGGATGATGCCGTCCCGGAGACGCAGTGCCAGGTGCAGGGTGGACTCTTTCTGGGTGTTGTCGTCTGAGAGTGCGGCTGTCCTCCAGCTGCTGGCCGGCAAAATGTAGATGCTGCTGGTCAGGTGGGAGACCCTCCTTGTCTTGGATCTTGGCCTTGGCATTCTCGATGGCGTTGCTGGGCTCGACCTTGAGGGTGATTATCTCGTCCATCAGGGCCTTCATGAGGATCTGCATCTCTGCGTCTCTGTGATCTTTAAGCCAAGCCAATCCCACGGCTCTAGACAGCGTCAAGGCACATCTCTTCCCAGGATCTTCACGTTTTTGCGATTTAGGGTCAGATGGATTTTCAGAAGTGTAGATATGACATCTATTGCAGTAACTTCATTATAGAAATAATCTTCACAAAAGGAGTTCAGCAATACAATATCTAGGTATATTTTTCTCTAAATGGAACCTGACAAGTAAGATAACATTAAGATGAGGAAAAACAATCATGCAGTGGAAGGAGCATTGTGAGCATTTTCATGAACCCACCGTCATACTCGGGCTCCGCTGCTCCAAGCTGTGAGAGCCGCTGCAGCACACCCGCCAACTTCTGAGTGTTGGTCTCTTCCTCTGTCCAAGGGCTTTGGTGGTTCCCAACTCGTAAGGTAGCTGGGAGGACGAGATAAGGCGACATAGGAAAAGACCTAGCATGGTGCTAGCACTGTGCTCTCATGCTCTTTCTCTTCCTCTCCTTTCTAAAATCCTTCCAACTTAGAATGCTAGGGCTAAAAAATACTTTGGATACGCCCTAGCTCATGCTTTCCTTGTGTTTTATAGACATGGGAACATAAGGCCAGGTGAGCAGAAGAGTAGCTGATGGTTTCACAGGAAAGTGAAGATAGAAAGGGGGCTACGCTCAGACTCCCCACCCCTGAACCTAACCCCATTCAATCATTTGAGCTGAAGGTCACTTCTCCCTCTTTGCTGACTTAAGAAGCTTCTGATTCTAAGTTGAAAAAGACATTAAAAAAAGGGTGAACATTTGACCCAAAGTGGTTTTCAGTAAATGTTTGTGGGAGAGAATGGAATTCTTCAAAACTAGAAAGTAAGATCCAAATTTACACAAAATGCTAATGCTAAGAAATGTAATTTCAGGCATCTGTGGATAATTATGCAGTTCTGCCTCTAATCCTCATTACTGATGGCTTAGGGTAGATTATACCATTTTTGGCAGCCAGTGCAAAGGATGGTGTGTGGAAGGGGTATCCCTTTCCTAGCTTTTCCTCCAGTCATTAATTAATACCAAGCAAATTTATAGATACTTTTTCAGTCCAGAACTCAGTCCTCAGCCCTATCTTGTTCAATGATTTTATCACCAATGTGAACAAGGTCAGGGGATAAATTTGGGGAGGATACCAGGCTTGGAGAGAAAGTTAAAATACTGGCTGACAAAACCCAGGAAGGTATAGATTGACCAGAGCAACATGGTAGATTTAACAAGGTGAAAATGAAACAGGAAAATATAAATTTCTATATTTATTAAGAACAAATAGACCAAAAATACAACAAAAAGCAAGGTCAGAAAGACTTGATGGGGCTTTTGAGGTTTAATAAGAAAAAAAACCTGAAGGATTATTAATTGCCTATAAGATAGATCATATTCAAATTTGGGCTGTGTTTGATAAAAGAGAAAGGAAATAAAAAGTTAATTTTGGTTGTTTTAAGAGACATTTTCATTCATATAAGAAGAAATTGAATAGAAACCATTTCTGTTTTTGTAATAAAATTGTTTGTATTTATCATGAATTCCCTAATGTGATGTGATGTGATGAGAAGGGTATGCCACCTGTATGGGTTTATTTCCCAGTCCAATCTGAGAAAAACATCAAGCAAGTCCAGATTAGGAGGCATTCTACAGGACACCTGGCCAATACTTGTCAAGAATGACAAGGCCATGAAAAACAAGGAAAGACTGAGAAACTATCACAAACCAGAGGAGATTGTAGAGGCAGGACAACTAAATGCAATGCAGTACCCTAGATTGGAAAGAAGAAATTAATTGAAAAACTGGTGAAATCCATATAAAATCTAGAGTTCACTTAAGAGTAATGTACCTATGTTGTACCATGGCAATGTAAGATGTTAATAATCGGGGAAACCAAGTGAAGGGTTTGCCAACTTTCTGTAAATCTAAAATTATTCCAAAATTAAAGATTTTATTAAAAAGAACTATGTTGAAGGCACGTTGTCTAACTCATTACTCAATGCCACTACTTAAGAAATATGTGTCATGATTTAGTGTCTGGAACTTTTGTCTTCCCCCACCAATCCCAACCAAAGTTATTTCTCTAGTCTGATAACCCGTGGTGTTAAATATTATGTTTTCCTGAATGTCTTGGCCACCAGGAAACTCTGGGTCCAACTTTGAGACCACATCAACCTAATGAGCCTCATGATCGCCCCTTCCCTTTTCCTTGGATCTGATTTTCTAAGTCCTATCACATATTTTCTTTCTATAAAGATAAACTTTGTTGGAAACTACTGTCTTGCTTTCCCGAATTCCATGTCCTAAAGAGGGTGGAGGCGAATTGGCACTTCTCTTGAGAGAGCAATTAGGGTGGAAAGGAGCCTTGACACCATGTTATATGAGGAATGAGGGCAAAATCTGGATAATGGCAGGGATATTCAGATTTTAGGGGGACAAGCATGGCATTATTACATGATGAAGACATCAAGGTTTATAAAAAGAATAGGTTCTGTCTGTGAATTGGCTGAGTGTAATACAGAAACTAGAGTGTGGAAATTATGAGGTAGCATTACTTTCCAAGAACCAAAGGTGTGTGTCAATGAGATGCAACACTGCAGATTCAAAACCTGCCATGCCACTTCTTGCTAACACCCCTAAGGGCTTCCCTTTCACTTCATGTTCTGTAGCTTGGTATTTGGGACCCTTCACAACCTGCCCCAGGCCTCCCTTTATGTTGTGCTGCATCCCCTGCCTCAAGCATCACATCATCTTTCACCAATACCAAAATCTGCTGGTTCTCAGGACCAATTTTTCTCTCCTTGCCTTATTGTTTTCCCACTACCCAGAATAATAGTAGTGATAATGAAAATTATTCACTGTCCAGTTATTCATTTACATGTGCTAGACATTATTATAAGGGCTCTACCAGTATGTGGTCAGCAATTCCTCAGAAAAACTCCATTATTTTCTACATTTTATATATTAGGAAACTTAATCATGAACAGAGTAAAAAAATACAGATAGCACCTGCAAAGGCAGGATTCAAGCTCAGACAGGCAGTCTCAAGATCTACACTCTGAGCTATAATACCTCTTTATGACATTTCTTCTGGTCCTTTTCCACATGAAAAACTATTCA
>PVKH010026146.1:0-13268 GCA_004027955.1 Chaetophractus vellerosus | reverse complement strand
ATAAGTGTGTTTTATGACTCAAGATATGCTCTATCATGGACACTTGAAAAGAAGGTATATTCCATGGGCACTTGAAAAGAAGTTATATTCTGCTGTTGTTGGCTAGAGGGTTCTATAAATGTCAAGGGTATACTGGCAGTTGATAGTGTGGTTCAAGTCTTCTACATTCTGGCTGATTTTCTATCTAGTAAATATCTCAGTTGCTGAGAGTGGAAACTGATACTTGCATGATACATCTTTTTCCATCCTTTTACCTATGACTTTCCAATGTTGTTATGCTTGAGTTTCTTAAAGACAACATGTAATTGAGTCATGTTTTCAATCCACTCTGCCAATCTCTGTTTCTCATTTCCCTGTTTCTTTATTTTTGATTTCTGTTGGATTACTTCAAAATTCTTTATAGTTAGTTCCATTATGATATACTTATGTTTTTGAAAATACAGTTTTGCATAGTTTTCTTACTTGTTGCTCTAGGAATTACCACATACCTAACACTATTTCTCACAGCTTACTGATGTCAAAACTTTACCACTTTGAGTGAAGCATAGAAAACTTAGCTCTATTTAGGTCTCTAACTTTTCCAAATTTTAAACATAATTATTTTCTTTATAAACAGGGAGCTTCACATCACATCGTGTTATAACTTTTGCCTCAACCATAAAATATGATTAAAGAAACTCATGAGGGCCGGCTGTAGCCCAGTTGGTAGGGTGCCGGTTTACCACATGGGAGGCCCCGGGTTTGGTCCCCAGGGCCTCCTCGAACGGGCAGACCACCTCAAGAAGGCAAGCCAATGTGGGTGGGGCACACCGCCGCAGGCAAAGGCAAGCCCTTGCAGGCAAAAAGGCAAGCCCCCGTGGGAAAAGGCAAGCCCCCGTGAGCAAGGGCAAGGCCCCGCGAGCAGGTGGGCTGCTGCGCTGGTGAGCTGACTCAACAGGTCGCCCTAGTCGGGGGAGACAAGCAGACACAGAGGAATGCAAAGAAAAATGAGCACAGCAAGAACAAGCAGAAGGGGGGATGTATAATAAATAAAAATAAATCTTTAAAAAAAAACGAAAGAAACTCATGAGGTGAAGAGTATTCTGTTTTGTTTAATTCTATTTTCACACATTCCATTATTGCTTTCCTTCCTGAAGGTCACAACTTTCTGTTTTCATTATCTTTGTGTTTGGAGAGTATACTTTAACCATTACTGGGTGGTAGGACTGTAAGCAACAAATTCTGTTAGTTTTCTTTCATTGTAGAATGTCTTTCTTTCTCCTTCGTTCCTGAAGGATTGTTTCACTGGAAATAGGATTCAAAGTTGAAAGTTCTTTTCTTTCAGTATTTGAAAAACATTTCACTTCCTTCTGGCCTGATTTTAGACAAGAAATTTCTATCATATAGGCAATATATCATTTCTCTCTGGCTAGTTTTAAGATGTTTTATTTGTCTTTAGTTTTTAGAAGTTTAATTATGATGTATCTTAGTTTAGATTTCTTTGGGGTTATATAAATTGAATCTTAATTGAAGTTTGTTCAGTTTCTTGAATCTATAGGTTTATGTTTTTCACCAAATTTGGAAGTTTTCATTGTTTTTTTTTTGTAATAAACTTTATTTTTAGAGGAGTTTTATATTTACAGAAAAATTACACCAAAAGGATAGGGGATTCCCATATAACCCCACTCACACACACATACACACACACACATAGTTTCCGCTATTATTAACATCTTACATTAGTGTGGCACATTTCATATAATTGATGAACCAATATTGAAGCATTGCTACTAACCAAAGTCTATAGTTTACATTATGGTTTACATGTTGTACTGTACAGTGTTAGATGCTTTGGACAAATGAATAATGTCACATTAAATAAAAAAGAGTTTTTATGGCTAAGAGGTTTCAAAGTGAGTCAGGAGTTCATTCTAGAGGTTATGCTTATGCAGCTCTCAAGCAGATTTCCCTAACTGCCTCATTAAACAAAGCCTCAAACAAGAGTCCTCCTGATGGGATATCTGTACATCCAAGGCAAGGCACAGAGCCTTATGAAATCAGCATCTTCTTGGCAGACACTATTTTGGAATATATGATAATCTATTTCCCCAACATAACATAGTCATACTCATTTATAATTCTCCTACTCATGATTCCTCTACTCCT
Organism: Chaetophractus vellerosus; assembly: GCA_004027955.1. Lineage (NCBI taxonomy): Eukaryota > Metazoa > Chordata > Mammalia > Cingulata > Chlamyphoridae > Chaetophractus > Chaetophractus vellerosus. Next base: position 11,123 of record PVKH010026146.1, on the reverse strand, counting down.
TTTTTTTTTTTTGAACCGAAATTCTCAATATACCCATTACACATATCTCGCAGAGACTTAAATCTTTGGGTTTGTTTCATATGCCAGTTGAGCTCTGAATCCCAGCACAGTTGCAGCCAACTTCTACTCTCCTGTTCTTTGGGCTTGCCCTGGACAACCGACAAAATGATGATGATGGACAAGTTCCATCCCCAAAAAACAAGGATTACCTATAACTGCAAGCAAAACAATATCTTCCATCTGCCCCATAATAACTAAGTCCTTTCTCAGCCAGAAGCAGTCAGAATGGACATCATCCTAAATCCCTCAAGATTAAGGAATAAACAAACATAGCAGGGAGTGTAACCACAGACTAACATAAATTTATCGATATAATAATTATTATTTTGTGTTAAAGAAAGAACTTATAATATTGATATAAAGATTGTGGTTGTCAAAAGTTCAGCAGGGAGGGAGAGGGATGAAGAGATGGAACACAGGTCATTTTTAGGGCAGTGAAAGTCTTCAGTATGATACTGCCATCATTATTTCTTGAACATCTTTTCAAACCCATACTCTTTCTCCTCTTCTTCTAGGATGTGAATACACAAATATTATAGCTTTGTTTATTGTCCACAGATTCCAGAAATTCTCTTCCTTTTTTTCAGTCTTTTATCTCTTTTTGTACGGATTGAATAAATTCTATTTATCTGGGATCAAATCATTGATTCTATTCTGTCATCTCCATTCCACTATTGAATTCACCTAGGAAATTTTTTTAATTTCAGTTGTTTTATTTTCAATCATATAATTTTCATTTGATTACTTTTTGTAAATTTTATTTCTTTGTTGAGATTTTTCATTTATTCATTTACATCCAGAGAATTTGTAATTGAGAGTTAAAGCATTTATATGACAGCTGCTCTTCAAAATTCTTCTCATATAATTCCAACATCTGAATTACCTTGATATTGGTATCAGTTGATTGTTTTTCTCATTCAAAATGTTTTTTTCCTGATTTTTGTTATGACAAGTGATTTATTTTATTGTATCCTGTACATTTTGATGATTATGTTCACAGACTTTGGATTCTATCTGGCCTATTTTTGTGTGTGAACTGAATACTCAGTTTAGTTTTCTGAGCCCTGATACTGGTATTCTGGTTTGCTTTGTCCTTCTGGCACAGTTCTTCTTCTCTCTCATTCACTACTGATATCATTCATGGAGAAAGATGTCATCTGTCGTCACTGGGTGACCTTCTGAGTAAGGATGCAGCAGATGCTGGGCTTGAGTCTACTTATGCCAGTAGATAGGAGGTAAGGAGACACAGGGTTCTACTGATGCCCTGTGGAAGTAGGGGCTAAGAAAGCCTGAGCATTTACTGCTCTACTGCCAGAGGATTGGACTATCCAGAAGCCCAGGTTATGAGGCTGAGGTTGGGACTCCCACCAATTCTCTGTTGGGTTTTACCTTTCTTAATCCTTTGGCCAGAAAGAGCTAGCTTTTCTTGAGTTTTTGTCTATGCATATTTGTAGTTTCAGGTTGCACCCCTCTCTGACACCTGGTCCAATGGTAAATGGAAGCTAAAAAGAAAACCCAGAGAAATCATCACATTTCTCAAGTATTGATGTCACTAGACTATCTGCCTTCTTATTCCAGGATATGAGAGCCCTTTTTATCATTGTCTGTTGAATAATATCTAGGGTGTTTAGGTGTATTTAGAGGGGAGAAACATAGAAAAGTGTGCCTGGCATCTTCTGAAATTGGAAGCCTATGTTTCAATTATACTAAAGATTCTCCTCGATAAGTGGGAGTTTCCAACCAAAAAATAATCTTGCCAGAAACTGATGAAGTGACAAGCCTAAAATTGTAGACCAAACTACTCATACCAAGTTGAAAATACTTGCTCCAAGACTTTCTATGTGTTACTAAGCAATCACACACATTTATTTTGATATTATAATACCGTGCATTTGATTATCAAAACAGAAAGATGATTAATTTTATCTTGTAGATTGCTGGCATCACCTATTAATAATAGTTCACCTCTTTTTTTGTTATTGTTACATATCCCTCCCCTTTTTTCTGCTTGCTCTCGCTGTGTGTTCATTTTTTTGTGTGTGTTCTTCTATGTCTGCTTTGTCTCCCCCCGCTGCGGCAATGCGCTGAGTCAGCTCACTGCGCAGGCTGCTTGCCCCACTTGTGAGCGGGACTGCTTCCATTCCCAGGCAGGTTTTTGCTCCGCCCTGCCCATGGCAGCTTTGCCCTGCCTGTGGAGGCTTTGCCCTGCCCATGGCGGCTTTTTGCCCTGCCCATGGCAGCTCTGCCCCGCCCACAGCGACTTTGCCTTCTCAGGCGGTCTGCCCGCTCAGAGAGGTCCCCGGGAACCGAACCCAGGGCCTCCCATGTGGTGTACCAGCGCCCTATCCACTGGGCGATACAGCCGGCCCAAGTTCACCTCTTTTGTATTCTCTTTTGTACACTGTAGTGTTTACAGAGGGCATAAAGGGCATGAAAATGAAAGTGAATAGGTGCAAATGCCATATATGTTTGCTATTATTTGATACTTTCATCAAAATAAAATAAAACAAAATATAATAAGTAGAAGGGACATCCTTACAGAATGAGCTACCTCCATGTTACAAAATAGAACTAGAACAAAATAACCTGGCTTTCTTTTATGATAGGTTTAAAGATGTATATATTTTGCAATTAACAAAGTGCTGTGCTCTTCTTAAATTTTTTACTTAGGAAAAGAGAATGTGAAGTTATTAATGCCAGGAGAGGAAATCTGGAGCTCTCTGACATGACACAACTCCCAGCCCAGACAGTGTTTACTACCCAATTTAAAACTTTCAGACTCTCAGGCCAGCCATCATTATATAGAGGTGCTGGCATGGAGTTAGTGAATATTTATTTTCATGCCACAAAAATGGCTTCATTTCAAATTTGTACTGCTGCTTACGAATTAAAATAAGCCAATGCTAGAAGCTAGAAGCTAATGGGGAAAGCAAACTAATTGCATTTAGATTTTATTAATATTACTTTTGCTTTTTCACTCAGGCTATATTTTCAGTTTTGAAGGTCTGTTTTGAACAGACTATCTTTGAACAATGTTGCCAGATACGTTTTATGTTCTTTTTACACTTACAAAGCAAATGGCATGAAAATAAATTATTTAATCAACTTATACTTAAATAATAAAAATGACTGCTCTAAGTTTTTTTACTCATTTTACCTTTTAGTAATTATTTAGATTCCCAGGAAGAAAGCCAAGACTTTTAGCAAAAAGGGCTTGACTATGCCTTCAGCTTATGAAATCTACCCTTGAAATAATATTAAGTAGCTTTATAGGTTCAGACAATGAGGCAGCATTTCATTCTAAATGAAATTCAATATTTTGGAATTAAGTATTTCAAACTAAAAATGTAAAGAATGACATAAACTCAGTGAGTTTACTTATTTTTATTTTCTTTTACTAAACAGTTTTGTTGATGTATATAATAAACATAAATAAACTGCATGTCTTAACTTGTCCAATTTGTCCAATGTATGGACCCACCACTACAATCAAGTTAATTAATTAATATATCCATCAACCCCCAGAATTGCCTCAGGTCTCTTTGTAATCCTCCATAACCCTCAGCCTCTCATCCACCCCCCACAGGCAACTGCTGATCTGCTTTATCCCAGTATATATTGGTTGGCATTTTCTAGAATTTGACATAAATGGAATCATATAACATGTACTTTATTGCCTGTCTTCTTTCATTCAAAATAGTTGTTGATTTCATTCATGTTATAGCATGTTTCAATAATTCATTGATTTCTAATGTTGAGTAGGGTTCCCTTGAATGGATATAACAGTTTGCATGTCCATTCACCTTTTATGGACATATGAGCTGTTTCCTGCATAACCCTATTATAATAAAAGCTGCTATAAACTTTCTTGCACAAGTCTTTATAGGATCATATGTTTTCATTTATCTTGTATATTTACCTATTGGACATATGGTAAGTGTGTATTAAATATTTTAAGAAATAGCTAAAGTGTTTCCAAATGGTTGTAACAGTTTGAGAGAGCCCCAATTCTTCATGCTCACCAACACTTGGCATCGTCAGGCTTTTTTATTTTAGCCGTGATAATAGATACGTAGTGGCATCTCAATATAGTTTTATTTTGCCTTTCCCTAAGGATTAATGATGTTGGACATCTTTTCATATTCTTATTTTCATCTTATATCTGCTGTGATGGTTAGGCTAATGTGTTAACTGGGCCAAGTAATGGCGCCCTGTTGTTTGGTCAAGCAAGCACTGGGCTAATTGTAATACAAGGGGCATTTCATAGACTTCAATCATCAGTGAGTTGATTGCACATATGTCTGATTACATCTACAATCAGCTGAGGAGATAGCTATCAGCAATGAGTGATGTATCATCCAATCAGTCAAAGGCCTTTAAAGGAGAAGTGATTTGAGCTTTCAGAGAGATAATCCCCATCTCTACTTCAGATAGCTAGCATCTCCTGGGGAATTCGAAGACCTTCATCTGAGTCCTTGGCTTGCAGCCTGCCCTATGAAATTTCGACTTGTGCATATCCATGGTCACATGAGACAATTTTATAAAATCTCATGCAATTTACTGATATCTCCTGTTGGATCTGTTTCCCTAGAGAACTCTGACTAATACAGCTTGGTTCTGGGAGTCGTTCTTGAGAAACAGAATCTTAAATAAGGATTTCTGAATTGGTTCTGGGATTTTTGCAATTGACTCTCTACTCTGGTTAGATTCAAGGGCACTAATGAGTCTGTTCCCAATATTCAAGAGGCCACTGACAGTCCATGGCATGACTTGGCAATAAAGACACGCAAAATATCACCCCTGGATACTACTACTTCCATGCTTATAAGAAACAAGGAATGGGTGAGTGTTTTTTAACACCTTAACAGAGTTCTCTGGAGTTTAAAAGGATGCCCCAAAGAATCCCGACCTCCTCCACCTCCACTCTACGGTGCTGTTTCTCCCATAGTCAGGATTCATGGGTCCAGGAATCAAGGGGCAGAAATGGGATGGCACCAATCACTATTAACCCTATTGATCCACTAGGAAAATGTTTGCTTCCTGTCACTGCAACCTAAAGCTCTGCTGGTCTACAGGTCTTTGTTTCAAAAGGAGGCTTGCTTCCACCAGGGAACACAACAATGATTCCATTGAACTGGAAGATAAGACTTCCACCTGCTCAATTCAGGCTCCTAATGCCTCTGAATCAACAGGCAAAGAAGGGAATTACTGTACAGGCTGGGGCGATTGATGCTATCAAGGGGAAATAGGGCTGCACCAACCAATGCTACTAAAGAAGAGTTTGCCTGTAATACAGGAGATCCCCTAGGGCATCTCTTAGTACAGCCAAGCCCTGTGATTAAAGTTAAAGGAAAATTGCAACAACCCAATCCGGGCAGGACTAACAATGGCCCAGAATCTTCAGGAATGAAAGTTTGGATCAACCCACCAGACAAAGAACCAAAGCCAGTTCAGATGCTTGCTGAGGATGAAAGGAACATGGAATGGGTAGTGGAAGAAGGTAGTGATAAATACAATCTTTGACCACATGACCAGTTACAGAAAGGAGGACTGTAATGATCATGAATATTTCTTCCTTGTTTTGTTATGAGTCTGACTATATATATACATAAAATGAATATCTTTGTTTTCTTCCCTGTCTTTTCCCCTTATTATATGACATATGTTGTATTGGTTTCATGTTATAGTATTTAAGGATGTCAAGTTTAATAGTGAATATTATCCAAGGACTTGCACCCTTTTCTGGAGGAATCTAGTGCATTTCTGGTTGTAAGCAGGACAGTTGAGTATTGTTAAGCAGAAAAAAACATATACCTATTTTTGTTTTTATTTAGAGACCAAATGTGGCTTAAGGTAATGTGTATGGCTGCCAAGTTGACAAGTGGTGGACTGTGATGGTTAGGCTAATGTGTCAATTCAGCCAGGTAATGGTGATCAGTTGTTTGGTCAAGCAAGCACTGGGCTAACTGTAATACATGGACATTTCATGGGCTTTAATCATCAGTGAATTGATTGCATGGTTATATCTACAATCAACTGAGGAGATGCCATCAACAGTGAGTGAATTCTAATCCAATCAGTCAAGCTCATTTATCTTCCCTTATTGTATTGTAAGAATATTCCAGTTCGATATTAAATAGTGAGAGGTGATATACAATGTTTTCCTAATCAGAGGAACAAATCATTTAGAAGTTCCCCATCAAGTATGATAATGGCTGTTAGATTTACACAGATGACTTTTATCAGGTTAAGCAGGATTCATTATCTTCCTAGGTTACTGATATGTATGTTGCTTGGGAGCAGAGGTGGCTCAAGCCGTTGAGCTCCTGTCTCCCCAGTTCCTGGGGCCTCCTGAAAAAGCAAAAACAAACAACAAGCAAAACAAACAAAAAAGCCAAGCCAGGGAAGCTGATGTGGCTTGATGGTCGAGTGCCAGCTTCCCACATATGAGATCTGTGTGTTTTTTTGGGGGGGGTACTTCAAAAAAAAGATTGTTGGATTAAGATGATAATATGATTTTTCTTTTTTGCTAAAGGCCACCAATGCAATATACCAGAAATGGGTTGGCTTTTATAATGGAAATTTATTAGGGTAAAATTTTATGGTTCTGAGGCTATAAAGATGGCCAAATCAAGACATCATCTCACCAAAGGTTGGCTGTTGGACTCCTGCAATATGGCAATGCAAAATGGCAACCAGTCTTCCTCTCTTTCTCCTGGGGCTCTCTTTTCCCCAAGCTCAGCTGGGGAATATGAATTGTCTCTCCTTGGACCTCATCTCTTCAACTTCAAGCTGCTCTGCTGATTCCAGCCTCTGGCCTCTCTCTCTCTCAGCCTCTTCCTGTGGCTATAGGCAATCTTGGATCCTCTAAGGCAGGATAAATTCTTGTATTTCCCTTTTCTGTGTGCTTCTGCTTTCAGTTCTCAGTTTATATAAGAACCCAGTGAGAGCATTAAGACCGACCCTGGGCCCTGCATTCTAATCGAAGGATTTTAACTAAACTGTTCTAATAAAAAATGACCTAATCAAAAGGTCCCTTAACTGAATCTAACCATAAGGCCCTACATACAATAGGCTTACAAGTAAAGGAATGGGTTAGCTTAAGAACATAATTTTTTAGGGTCCACAAAAGTCTCAAACCAGGAGGACAATGAATTATGATTCATTCTTTTTTTTTTTTAAAGATTTATTTATTTTATTACATATCTCCCCTTCCCCTGGCTGCGGCGACACGCCGAGACTGGTCACTGCGCAGGCGCGGCTTTCCCTGCTTGTGGGCAGCTTCTGCTTCTATTCACGGCCGGCTTTCAGTTCGCGGGTGGCTGGCTGCGCTCCATTCGCAGGCGACCTGCCCTCCCCGTGGCAGCTTTTTGCCTGTCCGTGGCAGCTTTTTGCCCTGCGCACGGCAGCTCTGGCCCGCCCATGGAGGCTTGCCATTCTCAAGACGGTCTGCCCGCTAGGAGAAGTCCCCGGGAACTGAACCCAGGGCCTCCCATGTGGTATGCTGGCGCCCTATCCACTGGGCTATCCAGCCGGCCCCATGATTCATTCTTAAATGCTAACCAATCTTGCATTCCAGGAAAAAAATTCATTTAGTTGAGATAGATTATCTTTTTATATATTTCTGGGTTCAGTTTGCTAGAATTTTGTTTAGAATTGTTACTTTAGGTTAGTGAGGCATTTTGGTCTATAGTTTTAATTTCTTATAATGGCTTTTGCTTATTTTGATATAAGAGTAATGCTAATCTGCTGGAGTGAGTAGGGAAGCGTGCCCTCTTTTACAATTTTCTGAAAGAAGTTGAGACAAATTCGTATTTTTTCTTCCTTTACTGATTGCCAAAATCCAATAGTGAATCTCCATAGGCCTATAGTTTCCTTTCTTTGAAGGTTTTAACTACAAATTCAATTTCTTTCATTGATACAGGGTTATTCATGGTATCTACTTTTTTGGGTGAGTTTTGGTAGTTTGTGTTTTTCATGGAATTTTTTCATTTCAACTAGGTTGTCAAACTTACTGAATTAAACTTGCTAAAAATATTTTCTTATTATCATTGTAATATCTGTAAGATATTATGTCACATCTTTATTCCTATTATTAGCAATGATTGTCTTTTCTTTTTTTATTCCTGTTCTTTCTGGAAAGAATTTATCATTTTGATTTATTTTCTCAAAGAAATTTTATGTATTTCTTCTTTTACCTGTATTATTTCTCTGCTTTTACTTACTTTGGGCTTAATTTGCTCTTTTTTTTTTTCTAGTTCTTAGGATGGAAAGTGAGGTCATTGATTTGAGACCATTCCTTTTCTAATATTGGTGTGTAGTGCTATCACTTTCTCCATAGACATTGCTTTAGGACGTATCACAGATTTTGTTTTTGTGCTTACATTTTCATTCAGTTTCATTTTCTTTTTGCTGTCCCTTTATTTTGAAGTATATTAATTCGTTTCCAAATATTTGGGGATAATTAGTAGATATTTCTCTTATTCATTTTTAATTTAATCTTATTATGGTCAGAGAACACACAGACTTGAATCTTTTCAAATTTTTGAAACTTGTTTTGTGTCCTAGAATATGGCTCATTTTGGTAATTGTATACTTCTGCTATTGTTGGGTGGAATGTTTATAAATGTAAATTAGGACAAAGTGTTTGATAGTGTTATTCAAATTTTCTATACTACAACCTTACTGATATTCCATCTACTGGTTCAATAAATTATTGAGAGAAATATTGAACTCTTTGACTATAATTGTGGATATTTCTATTTCTCCTGCAGTTCTATCGGTTTTTGCTTCATATTTTTTGAAGTTCTATTATTAAATTACCTATCATAATCTTTTAGGATTGTTAGGTCTCCTTTAAAATGACACCTTTATCGTCATGAAATCACCTACTTTATCCTCATTAATATTCTTTGTATTGGAGTCTATTTTTTTCTGACTTTGATGTAGCCTTCCCAGCTTTCTTTTGATTTATTTTAGCATGCCAAATATTCTTCATCTTTTACTTATAACCTATTTGTTTCTTTATATTTAAAGTATGTATCCTGCAGGCAGCATAGAGCTGTGTCTTTCCCTTTTATCTAAACTGACAATATTAACCTCTAATTGGATATTTAAACCATTTAATGAATGTAGTTGTTGTCATTATTAGATTTAAATCTTTCATTTTGCTACTTGCTTTTCTGTGTTCCGTCTGTTGTTTTTTTTCTATTTTCTGCCTTCCATTGGAATAACTTAATCGTTTTAAAAATTCCTTTTTATCTCCTTTCCTAACTTTTTAGCCATTTGTGGCAATTTGAAGCAATTGTGGCCCCCAGAAAAATCCTGTTCTTAAAAGCTAAGTCATTGGTTTTGGGTATAGAATTCTATGATGACTATTTTTTCTTTTAGTAGTTTAAAGTTCTTGCTATAGTATCTTCTTTCTTGCATGTTTCTAACAATAAATCTATCACCCCTATCATTCTCCCTCTGTATTTAACATCTCTTTTTTTTCTTCTGGCTTTTATTAAGACACTTTTCTTTGTCATTGCTTTTAGCAATTTGATTATGATGTGCTTTGATGCGGTTTTCGTTATGTTTCTCATGAAGAAGAAGGAAGAATTGTACACCATATAAACTGTGAGTTTATAGTTTTTAACAAGTGTAGATTAGTTTGGGCCTTTTTTTATTCAAATATTTTTTTATCCTTTCTTCTCTCTCTTCTTCTTTAGGGCCTCCAATGGCACATATATTAGGCTGCTTGAAGTTGTTCCACAACTTATTGATACTCTGTTCATTTTTTTAAACTCTCTTTCCCCCCTGTGTTTCTTTTTGGATAATATCCATTGCAATATCTTTGAGTTCTCTAATGTTTTCTCCTGCAATATGTAATATGCCATTAATCTCATCCAGGGAATTACATGTTTGTCTCTATCAGTTTGATTTGGATCTTAAAAGTATCTTCCATTTTTCCACTTAACTTTTTAAACATTGGAATATAATTACAATAACTATTTTAATGTCTTTCTCTGTAAATTTTAACATCTGTGACAGCACTTGGCTGTTTTGGAATGATTAATTTTACTCCTTATTAGGGGTCATATTTTCCTACTTCTTTGCATATATGGAAATTTTTAGTAGAATAATTATAAATAATAAATAACAAAATAATAATTTTTATTATTTTAAATTTTACATTTTTGGGCGTTGCATAGTTTTGTGTTCTTATAAATACTCTTAAATTTTGCTTAACAGTTAAGTTACTTGGAAATAGTTTGAGTCTTGTTTTTCAAATTTGTTTCATGGGACCAGAGCAATCCTCCTTCTAGGGCTAATTATTCTTCATTACTGAGGCAAGACCCTTCTATGTATCCTAAACAATGTCTTGTGTATCATGAAATTTGGGGGGCAAGGTAGTGGGAACAGGAACTATTCCTTTTCTGTGTGAGCACAAGTGTAATCCTCTTCAGTGGTTCTTTCCCCAGCATCAGGTAGCTTCCTCACATATTTAAGTTAAGGGGACCCTGTGCTGATCTCTAGACTTCTCTTCCTGTTTTTTTCTCTCCTCTCTTTTACTCTGCCCTGTGAAATCTAGTTTCCAAAGCCTTCCTGGATCCTCAGCTCTATCTACCCAACTGAGGTAGTCTGAAAACAACATGTGCTCCCTCTCCTTCAGCTTTGCCAGTGAAGTCTCTCAAGGGAAACAGTGGAGCTTATCTCATTTGTTTCCTCTTTAGCAGGGATCACTGTTATTTGTTGAGTTATGTCTTAATGCCTTGAAAACTGTTGTTTCAAATAATTTTTGTTGAATTTTGTTTCATGCAGGAGTATAATTTAAATACCTGTTGGTCCATCTAAAGTAGAAACACCCTCCTTTTTAATACAGTAAAACATAGGTATATCTTTAATAGCCAGATTGCAGTTTGATAACTTACAATTGGTAATTATATAAGTAATATACTTAAAGAAATGTACAGAAACATTTAGTGGTGTTACCACTCTGTTTAATCAAAAGTCACATGGGAGCCAAGTGTTTCTTGAAGTTTTAGAAAAGATTAAATTTTATAAGAACAGACTATTTGAAA
>PVKH010026145.1:0-13274 GCA_004027955.1 Chaetophractus vellerosus | reverse complement strand
CCATGGACCCCTTACTAAGTCCACACTATACTGTGTATTATTTAATAAATATATCACACCTGCACCAACACATCCCCACAAGAATAACATTCTTTTTTTGAATTTCAATTCAAGCTCACAGACCCCTTGTTAAGAACCCCTGAACTAGATTATCTAACTTGTTGTCCTGCAGTTGTTTATAATTTCCTTTTATAATCCCTTTTATTTCTATAAGGTCAATATCAATGTCCCTTTTCATTTCTTATGCTTGTTATTTGTGTGCTCTCTTTCTTTTTCTTTGTCAGAAATAAAGAGAGAGCTAAAGTTTTGTCAAATTTATTGCTTTTTTAGAAAACCAACTTTGGTTCCACTGATTCTATCATTTTTCTATTCTCTATTACATTTTTCTCTGCTCTAATATTTCTTATTATTTCCTTCCTTCTGCTCACTTCGGATCTAATTTGCTCTTCTTTTTCTAGTCCCTCCAGATGTGAGGTTAGATTACTAATTTGAGGTTTTTCTAGCCTTGGTAAAAATTTAAACAAAACACAAAGACATTTTCCCCCTAAGATCTAAACTAACATGTGTCACTGCAGAGCATTTGGAAAATATAGTAGAAGAGATCATTGGATTCATGTGTTTCTTCACCCCCCAGATATACCAGTGAATATCCATCCAGGATGGTTTTTATGTATAGATACAATGACTCAGATGATCACAAATACCAGTCCAATCAGGCAGGCAGAACCTCACCAACAGGGTTCTAGGTGTTCTAGAACATGTAGGAGTTAGAAACAACTCTCATTTTAGGCTCTCTGCCAACATGCAAGATCTAGATCTGGGAAGGAAGACTGGAAGGAAGTAGACAGTTTTCAAGGTCCTCAGCCTGCATACTGAACTAAAGCAAAATTCCAGATCTGGCTGTCAAAGAAGATATTGGGGACAGCTTCCATATTTGGTGTAGTGAAAGTGACCTGTTCTCAAGCGCTATAAGAATGGTGGGGTTATGATTACTGTGTGGTTCTTTTTCCTTTTTCCTGTTAGGACAACCTCAGGAAGAGCATAGACTTAATTTGTATAGATGGGACTCACTAGAGGCCCCAGTGTTGTGTTCTGAGGATGAGAGAGACAGGGAACTAAGACAAGGACTGGCATTGTGTAGGTTGAAAATGAGTCTTATTTACAATTACATTATAAACATTTAAAAAAAAATCCTTCAAAATGTTTTTTCTAACATGGTGGCTTTTCTTTTTTCAGCCCAAGCTACTTGCAGGCTTAGTTGAATGTTTAAGGAAGTATGGTAGAGATGTGTCCACAGAGTGCATTACGTTAATGACTGCTCTTAATGGAAGAAGCAGAAAATTGCATTGTGTTAGGGAGGCAATTAGAGATATTTGAGGAATGTATATTCTTGTTGCTCTTACAACAGCTAGACAGCTTTTTGCTTTCAGCCAAAGGTTTTTTTTTTTTTCCTTCCCAGAAATTTTGAATAAGATGCAAACTACACATCGATAGAGTGCCTGGTCCAGTTGTGGGTATTCAATAAATATTAAACACCAGCAATTATCATCGTTTCTCATGTTATAGCTGCCTCAGAAAGGGCTTCTTCATCAGAGCTAGGGATTAAGATAGCCTGAGGCTGCAAGAAAGAGAAAAATAGAAATTTTACCTACAGCCCAATCCCACACACCAATGTGTCAGAACAAAAAAGATCAGTATATGGCAGTGACTCTTGCAGTCTTCCCAGCACACTGAGCTGCCTTTTTTTTTTTTTTTTAATGGGCCGTTTATGAACAAGGAGTTGAATCAGCCTGTGATAAGGCAACTGAGACATGCTTGCATTTTGGAAAGGATAACTTGTGAATATGGTCTTGAGTTTTACTTACATATTTACATCTCCCCAGGTCTAACCGCAACTTGAGAAGTTGGGAATAAGGAGATAAGTATTATTTGGCCCAAATGAAGGGCAGAAGTCAGTCTCCCCTCTGAAGTGCAGTCTAGACCTCGTATCTGTGAGTTGAATCTCTACTGCATAAGGGACTAGTGCAGCTCATGCAACAGAAGGCCCTGTGTGCACCTGACAGGAGAAGTTTGTTTTGATTGTCATAGTACTGTTTTCATCTTGATGGACTAGCACAGTCTGGCAGAAATGGTGGAGGTGGAGGGTAGGGGAAGGGTGCTTGGGGGAAGGAGAAATGCTCAGGTAGTTGAACAATGAAACCTTACATGCTATATGTAGAGAAATGAAAGGGAGCTCACAGCCAACTCAGTGAAACCGCTGGTTAGCTGAGGCAACTGAGAAATTAAAGCCAGGATTTCAGGAAGAATAACATTTATGAAGGCTAAAAATAATCAAGGGTATCAGAAACATATAGTGGAAAAATGATGGAAAATACAGCAATATGTCCATTAACCACAGCACCATCACCATCAATCATCTTTAGACTATAACGAGAATTCAAAAGTCAAGAAAGACCTGTTTTGGCCTGTGCCTATACTTCATGTTGTAGTACTTATTTTTGTCCTTGGTAGTCAGAGATGCTACTGCTGACGGCATTACTATTCATGTGTATGAGTGGGGCTCAAAGCTGTCTGATTAATGACGCACAGTCCAATTTTGTCCAAGTACACATGTGGGCATACTGTCTGCCACTGTCGGGGGCTGTGCCTCCTCACCTGTGGGGTTGCATGGAATCTCAGTTCACAAAAAGCCCCTTCAGGTTGGAAGTATGCAGCATCGATCTGTTGACTGCTGTGGTTTCCCAGGAGGCAGGGGATATGCTGCATTGCTAACTGTTAAGTTTCTACACATTCTTCTCACTTCTCTCTTGTTGGCCCTGCTTCTAATCAAGCCCCTTTGGCTTGTGGTGGTTGCAGCTGCTGTGGTTTAGTGCACATGTCCAGGGGCAGAGATTCAGGGAACAGAGCTTAAATGCTGATGGAGTGACTATGCTCTGGAAATTTGTTTTTGGCACCGTTGTGTTTCCACTGATATTAATTGTGGCCCATGGGTGATGCTGTAGAGACTACTGGGGGGAGTGGCTGGGTGTCCAAATGACTGTTCTTCCTTTGGAAAGATGCTTACAGTGCAGAGATGTGCTGTGGTTTACTGCTTGGTGTCATGTCTGAGTACTTTTGGGATGATTTCCACAAGAAGGGAAATTTTTGAATAAGTGTCCTATTTTATTAGTCTGCCTGTGCATCTGAACAACAAATCGCCTAGGAGGTGAAATTTGCCTTTAGTTCTCTCACCAATGGATTTGTGGAGGATTTCCCTTTTGAGGGTGGCTATAACCACCTCAGGCTTTGTATTACATGTTTGCATTGGGGTGTTTCTGAACCATCTACTAAAGAATCTCATGGAATCTCATGCATTTTCTTGCATTTAGGATTTAGAAATACTGTCACTGAATATATAGAAATATATAGATTGGCACCAAGGCTGCACAATACTGTTTTTTTTTTTTTTTGTGCTGGCTTGATTTTTAAGAGGATGCTGGGTATAGTCTGATTCTGGCTTTTAAAAGCATGGTTTTGTCTAGCACACTGCACAAATAGATGTACCTAAAGTCAACTGGTGGAGGAGAGCAGATTTCATAGCTTTAGCAAAATTTGTTAAACATGCTGGCTTCATCACAATTGTAGGAGTTTAGGACATTTTATTTTCAAGTTACCTACTTGTTAACTCTGGTGTCAGAGTCTGAATTGGGCTAACAAATGACATTAAACCAATAGTATCAAAGATGTGGAAATAAAGTGGACTAGGATTAAGTCTGAGTTCAAGATTTAAATACTGTATCTTGGAGGATGGTCCGTGATACCACACAACTTGGCCCCCTTGCTTCATTGAGAAAAAAAAAGCATGTCTGCATTCTTTTTCTTTATCACATTCCATACTCAAAGTAATGCTTCTTAACAAAACTGCTCTTTTCCAAATCGGTTAAGATTATTTGGTCAAATAACAATAAAAGAGATGAAGAATAGACATAGGAAGATTTCTTATGTAGAAAATGGAGGTTATAAGACAGTTCATGCATGAATTTATGTCTGTAAAAATTATAAAACTATATATTTATTATATATGAAATAGTTAGCATATATAGGCATGAGAAGATGTCCTTAAGTTTACAGAATAAATTGATGTATTGGGAGATTAAGGAGGGATTTGTCTTTCTACTTTGTGATAATATTTGAATTTTTATAATCAGTTTATTAATTTGTAAAGAAAGAGATATGTTTATTGGTCAACTTTAATGATCTCTGAGAATAGCTTGAACCCTAAACCTTCTATAAATTTAAGCATATTTTTATGGTTCCTTAGCTGCTTAAAGATAAAAGATAAATTTTGACAGTCCCTTGGTCAGGTTAGAGAACACTGAATATTGGGGTTAAGCAATTATCAGAGATAAAATACAATAGTATAAACACTAAGAGTGAAAGTATTTAAGTAAATAATGAAGTTGCCCAGGTTCATAAATATGTGGCTATTCACTTTATTATATACAGCTATTGTGACTAATGGTTTTGACCCACAGGGTACAAAAGAAGAGATAGATACAGTCTCTGACCTTAAGTAGTGCCTAATAAAGATAGAGAAGTCAAGACATGAACTATTACTACTATTACTACTAACTTACCTTTTATTAAGAACTTGAATGGTCCAGCCACTCTTCTAAATGATGTATATACAGTAACATTTAAAGTTTTTTTTTAGTTCTTTCTTTAAACCTTTCAAATAAAGGTTTTATTTTAGAATAGATTTAGATTTACAGAAAAGTTGTGAAGATAGTATAGCGCTCCCCTTATACCCCACTCTCAGTTTCCCCTATTAACATCTTACATTGGTATGGTATATTTGTCAGAGGTAATGAAGCAATATAGAATATAATTGTTCTGTAATGTCTATACTTTATTCAAATTTCCATAGTTTTAACCTACTGTTCTTTTTCTATTCTAGGAACTAGCCAGCATACCACATTATATTTAGTCATTGTTTCCTTAAGCTCCTCTTAATAGTGACAGTTTATAGTAAAATTTTAAGTCAACACAATAATTCCTTGCAGTAGGACTATTATCCATTTTTACAGATGAGAAGACTAAGGCAGAGAGAGGCTAAGGTCAAACAGAAGTGGGAGTCAACTCTGGAAATCTGGACCAGAGTCTCCATTCTTAACCACTGTACTTTTAATTACTTTTAATATATTGAGTACTCAGTAAAATGTAAATGAATGTATGACTACACACCTGTGCACACGATATATGGCAGCATGTTCTAAGTGCTTCAGAATCCCAAAGGGAAAGAGTATTTCTGGCTTGTGGGCATTTAGTGAAATTTGTAAAGGATTTTAGCAATGTTGTGAAATTTGTGTTAGGCCCTGACAAGTGTGGAAAGATAATTATAGTTTTTATAGAACTATATTTTTTAGTAAAGTTCCAAAGGATAGATGAATGGTTTTGCCCTGGAGTGAAGGGCTTGAAGACAAGAATTCTGGGGTCATGGTTTAATAAATTTTCAATGTCTAAGCAAAGTCATGTTATAAAAATTCATTTTATTTAAAAGAGGACTAAACATTAAAAAAATATAATGATTTTAAGCACATCAATGAACATCAGATTAGTTTGATCACATTTCAAAACTCTTTCCCAGTGATTTGAAACTGACGATGAGGTCAATTTTATTTTTGATTAATGCATTGTTGATTCTTTTACACCATTTGGGCCATAGAAAGTAATAAATAAATATTTGTTGGATAGATGAATGAATGAACCCTAATTCAACTCAAAGAGATGTTAAAAATTTCTGTTGGCAGGTGGCACTACACAGCATTTCCCTTCTCGAGTGAAAACACTGTTAGAGAATCCTAGCATCTTTTATTTATTTATTTATTTATTTATTTTTAAAGGTTTATTTATTTTATTACATATCTCCCCTCCCCCCCCCCCCGCTGCGGCGACGCGCCAAGACCGGTCACCGCGCAGGCGTGGCTTTCCCCGCTTGTGGGCGGCCTCTGCTTCCATTCACGGCCGGCTTTCAGTTCGCGGGTGGCTGGCTGCGCTCCATTCGCGGGCGACCTGCCCCGCCTGTGGCGGCTTTTGCCCTGTCCGTGGCAGCTTTTTGCCCTGCCCACGGCGGCTCTGGCCCGCCCATGGCGGCTTGCCCTTCTTAAGGCAGTCTGCCCGCTAGGAGAGTTCCCCGGGAACCGAACCTGGGGCCTCCCATGTGGTATACTGGCGCCCTATCCACTGGGCTATCCAGCCGGCCCCAGCATCTTTTAAAGATATGTTCAGATTCTCTGAAGTCTGTAGAATGGGGGAACAAAGGAGTAGCAAAGAGTCTTCGGTCTTCCCTTTGCTCTTCCTCTCAGCTTCCCCAATTCCCTGTAAAAAATAATTCTCAGAATGTTCTAGGAATATGCAGTATTAATGTTTACAACTTTTCTGAAAGGTAAGAGATAGGTCTTAGAATATCAGTTTAGTTTTATGAAATGAATTCTCCTGAGAAATTATTTAAAAGTGACAATAAGTAGTTTTGCTTTCTATTAATTTAATATGCTCACATGGTGCAACAATTAATTGAGGATTTATTTCATAAAGTAGTGTCTTTTTTTAGCAACTCAATTTTATTGATATATATTAATAAAGCATAAATCCATCCAAAGTGTACAATCAGTGATATTAGGCATAATCACATAGTTGTGCATTCATTTCTTCAATCATTTTTAGAGCTTTTCCATTACTCCAATAATAATAATGATAATAATAATAAACAAAAAACAAACAAAACTCATCACCTCTCAACCTCTCTATGCTTCCCCTGCTGTACATAGCTGCTATTCTGTTTCCTTCTCTCTAGTATATTTGTATTTATATTTTGTAAAAACAGTCTTATATATGCAATATCACCCATATTTATATTTTACATGAGGTTTCACTATTTTATGCAGTCCCATGTTACATTTTTAGCTTTCCTATGACCTCAGACTTTTCCTTTCAACCACTGTCATACCTTGACCTTTAAAAGTGGGAAAATAACCAAAATTTCCATATTTGAAACATGGTACTTATCTCAATGACTGGTAGGACTATGAATGCACCTTTTGGAACTACAACTCTCTCCTCGCTTCCCTTCTTCTCCCATAAAGACTGGGGGATGTTTGAATAAAGAAAATTAACCACTTGGGAGTAGTCCAGACAGATGACTTCTAATCCTGCAAGAATCAGGTAACTGCCCTCTAGTGGAGCTTCTTGAAATTTAGGCCTTGAGAATTCCGATAGAGACCCTGTCTTAGGGTCAAGGGCTGGATAAAACCTTGTATTGTTTCTTAATAATTTTGGGTTTGCTAAACCCCAAAATAAAACTAATAAAACAAAAATATAAAGCTATAGGAAGAATAATTAAACCTGTGAAGAATAAAGGCATGGCCATTTACTCTGTGTTGACTGTGGTTTTGATATTTGGTTTTGACTATGATGGAGAGAAATGGTAACAACTTTAAATTTAAACTTAATAAATTCTGTTTTCTGCATAGTCAGATTCCTGGATACATAGCTTGGAAATGGTCGAACAATTTTGTGGATTAATCCTGACAATCAAGGCAGAAATAGGAATTAGTGTCACGAGAGCTGCTGAGTGGGAGCAAGGAGAAGGTTCAACCATGTATGTAGGTGAATAGATGTATGGGTTTGAGTTGAACCCCATTTGTTTATGGGATGAATAGTGTTGAATGAGAGAGCACCAGAGATGATTTTCTGTCTGTCAAATATGCATTTTCTAGTCAACATTCCACCATGGTGATGCATATCTTCAACTCCACTAACTTCCAGTCAAAAGCTCTCTGTTGAACCTCGGCTGTTATTAATGAATACTTTCATTATTAGCAAATGCAGTGTTTCTCCATCTGTGGACCATCTCCATCCCAATTATCTGGAGGGTCTATTAAACCATTGTCTTATTTGCCCCCTCTAGGCCTGTTTGGTCAGAATCTCCAGGTGGAGAGATGGGTGGGCCAAGGTGATTGTTACATCCGGTGGCGTTCTAGAATAACTGAAATGATAACTTGAGAGACATTTGGAAACAAAACTCTTTAAAATACAGGATAGGGACTTGAGGGAGGGGAGGCAGAGAATACCAAGATGAAGAAGAGAGGCAGAGATGAGGTGAAAGGCAGATTCCAAAGCTGAGCTTTGGCTCCTTCACAATTCTGCCCAAGGGAAGGGCCTAGAAGAATTAGTGTTACTCTGGTCAGTGTCTCTATCACTAATCTCCCTCATCAGGAAAATGGGAGATGAAAAAAGTTTCTTTCAGATATGGCAATGCTAGACCACAAGAATGCATGAAAAACAAAGAATTTTCAGAGATAAACTCCTTAACCTAACTAAGCCTATAGGGGTAGAGGCTTTTCGTTTTTTGCTGGCCCTAGTGGCATGTGGTGTAGATCCAGATATGTCCTGGGTCTTGTGATCACAGTCTTTCTTTTGAAAACAGTTGCTGACAATCTGTCACTCCTTTGTGTTAGAACTCAGCCCGAGGTACCAGCTGCTGTTGCTGTCGGTCCATTTCTGTTTTCCAGCAGGTGGGTGTGTCTGTTTTTTTTTCCTTTCATCTCCATCCAGGCTTTCTTCTTTCAGGCACTTTCCGGTTTGTCAAGCCAAGTATGCCTGTCATGTTGGAACCCAGCCCTGGGACACTCACCAACTTCTCTTTGTGTTAGTATCTGCCTTGGTTATGTTCCCACTCTTCCTTATCTCCCTAAAGCCTATCACTCCATTCACACGGTGACCTAGATGTCCTAGTCTCTTCACTGTGGATGCTCAAAAACTGCCAAGTTAACCTTGTAGCTGCACCTTGTCTGTGTTTTCACTTCACCTGGACTTGTCTTGTACTTTTCCATTATGCCACCTTTGCCATTCCTCCTCTCCTCTTCCCACTCTTTTCTATATCCGGTCATACGAAATACTTCAACAGTTCTCCTCAACTGAAACATGAGAGTGCAGTGGAAAGAGTGGGTGTCAGATTCAGATAGGCTAGGACCAGAGTCCTCTCTTTGCTACTCATTGGTAGCTGTGAAGAAAGTATAATTCAGAGTTGTGAAATTTTAATTAGATAACTTAGAAATATGACCAGCACAACACAACTGTTGATGTTTATTACATGGTAGCTATTATTATTCACATTATTTTAATATGAAAACTTTCTAGACTACTGTAGCTCACAATGCTTTTTGTCTTCCTTTGTAGTTGTATAGATTTTCTTGGGTCTGGTGTTACGAGAGAAGTGGGAGACCAGAGTAAACAGCATCCAACAATATGTCTTGGCCAAAGAATTAGGGAACTTGTCAGCGGGATGAATAGTTGTGGTCCACCAAGATGCCATCCATTTCTTGAAAGGCACATGGTTTCCTAGTGCCACAATGTTTAATTAAAGCCTTGGGATTACAACTGGACCAGCTTGGAACGTACTAGGTAAGTCATACCCAGGGGCCATAGAGCCTCCACCATGTTCTGGGCTTTTGCTATGTCCCAGTTCTGATGTTTATACAATCGACCAGCTTCCTAACAAAATTGATCACCCAAAGCTTTTGCGATTGGGTGCTGCACAAGAATTCTCTCGATGGGGGAACCTATAGACAGTGATGCCCCCGGCTTGTTAATTTCTAGGACCCCTAGGAATGGAATTTTGGTATAGTCTACTCTTCCATCACTTTTAAGCTTCCAAACTACAGAAGGAACAAAGGTATCTTATACCTTAGGAATCACTGATTGGTTTCACTCCACAACACAGTCTCTCACAAATGTTCTAATCCAGGGGTTCTCAAAGTGATGCCACACAGACTCTGCAGGGAAGCATTTTTTCTTGAAATTTTATTATGTCTACTCTGTCTCCACTATCTCTATTAAAGATTACTGTTGAGAGCCTCTAATAGACTTTTAAAATGTTGAGCAGGAATAAAGATTGATTAGAAGTCTTTGGTGGGATTAGGAATACATTTCTTAAAACTCTGAAATATCTGCCAGAGTAGAAAATATAGACTTTCCTTTCTACTTCTTATTTTCCCCCCAAACATTTCAGTTAAGTAAATAAAAATTTATCTGAAAACCAAAACAAATCAAACCAAACAACCCAACCCCCCCCCCCCCCGAAAGCCCAACATCTCATCCGAATCATCTCAAACCCCTCAAAGCCATAAAACTCCCTCCTCTATTTCTGTTCTCCCTAGCCTCTATTCGTCCATTCTTGCACTATACCTCTCTGGAACTTCCTTCTTACATCATCTTGCCCATCATTGGCAGCTCCTTCCCTGTATTTAGAGGCCTTCTTCTCAGGATCCCAAAAGATTTATTGCTTGTGCTTCATTTGATGCAGATCGTATATTACTTAGTAGCTCTGTTTTTTTTTTATTAGCAAGATTATATGCTTCTTGAGGGTACAGTAGCATATCTGCTTTATAAAAGGTAGTGCAATGACTTCCAAAAAGCAGCTGCTCAATAATAAGTATGTTGACTGGTTATTCATGATTTTCCTGCTTGCCAAGCCCTGCGTCTATCCAACATAGGATTATGTGTGACAGCTGAGGACAAAGATGGCATGGAGAGCTAAAATTTAGAGATAATCCTATAAGCTCACTTAGAACAAAGCTTTAATTATCCCCCTATCAATTGAGCCTTTTATCTGAGCTGCTAATGAGCAACAGATTGGCGAGTTTCACTTGCTCTGCTTGCTTTGGCTGCTGTGAATAGGAACACAAGTCAGGGTAAAGGAGAAGCAAAGGATCTGGACAGGACAGTCAGCTTTTGTCTAGTCATGTTGGCCAAAGAGCAAAACATGTTGATAGCATCACTGAACAAGCCTTTGACATTTTTTATGTGGGGAAACAAGCACATGACCATTTGCTTCATGATAGATTGGAACAAATATTGGAATATTATTTACTTTTTAATGGATAATTTTTCTCATTTATAAACCAAAGGATAAGTGGTATTACACCTGGAGATAGAGGTGAATAGAAATAAGAAATAGTGTGGGACTTCCCAGCATGGCCTTTTACTGCTGCCAAATGGGTCTCCTCTCTCTCCTCCTTCCTGTGCCCTCACCCCACCAGAGCAACATCCAGAGTGTGGGCAGTGGTAAAGCCCGACAGCGTGCTGAAAGGGTCTCAATTATACCTCCTAGAAATTTTTTAATCCATCCACTTCCCTCCGTCTCTACAACCTCTTTAGAAAAGGGTTATAGTCAACATATTTAATAATTGGTATGACACAAAGCACTGACCTATCAACACAGAAGCTGGCTATAAACCACCAACATGGACATACTGGTCAGCCCTGCTTTTTGGAATTTAAGGTCCAGTTGCCTCCAGCCTGAGTCCTGCAAGGGCCTCTTAAGTAGTTTGCTGCCCACAGTGCACTGAAATCCATTACATAGTAGCCAGAGTGATCTTTTTCAAGTGCATATATTATTTGGTTGCTCCCCTCCCTTCACTCCCTAGAAACATATCCATAGTCCTCCATATCTCTTATGGAAAAGAAAACTTCCTTAACGTGGCCTTCAAAGACTCACACAGTTTGTTCCCTACCTCCTCTGTAATATGATTAATAGTCTATCTCCCACACAAGGCTGTAAGCTCCATAAGGGCAGGGGCCACATTTGTCTTTTCCCTGCAATTATATCCCTAATGCTCACCTAGTATAGTGCCTGACACAGAGTGCGTGCTCATTAAATATTCTTTTATTGAATGAAAACATAAATCAGAAAACAATCCCAGGTTTTCCAACATGTATCTTCATATCTGGCCCAAGATTTTCATTTTATATACACGTGAATGTGCTTTTAATAAACAGTTTCAAAGAAGATACTTGTTCATACTTACATTGTTGAACAGCAACAGCATTCTGCCAGTTGTGGAAGTCAGACATCTGGGAACTATTCTAGGCTGCCCTCTTTGTTTCACTCCCCATATCTAAACAATTATGTGGCAATATCAATTCTATTTCCTGAATGATTCTCCCAGTCATTCTTTCCTGTCCAAACCCCAGCTATGCCTTGGTAGAGTCCTCATCATTTTTTGCAATCAGTTCTAACCTGGTCTTTCTGCTTTCTCTCATTCCCTCTTCCAGTTCATCTTCTGCAGAGCTGCTAGGGGAAATGTGTCTAAAATCCAAACCTAATCATGTCATTATCTTGCCTTAAAACCCTTCAGGGTTTTCCACAAAGGATTAAGACTTAGCACAACATATAAAACCCTTCAAAATTTGGGACATGTTTACACTGTGAGACCTTATTCATTTAACAAATATTTATTGGACACCTACTATAAGCCAGGGCATCTTCTGGAAATATGATGGTGAATAAGAGAGGAGTTTCATTGTCCTTACTGAAATACTCCCTCAGTTCCCAGCACCTGCCAGCTCCCATATTTCTTTGCCACAACTGGGTGCCCCCTCAGTTTCTTAGCTCTTTCCACATCCACCTGACAAACTACTATTTATTCTTTAGAACATAATTTAAGAAACACTCCTTGGGAAACTTTGATCACTTCCCCACCCCCAGGAAGATTTACTGTTCTATTGTGGTCTTCCCCTTTATCAAAATTTGGGTCACATTGTTAATATAATTTTTTAATCTTTCTCCACACTACCCTACTATTTGGAATTTTCTGAGCTTCTTAGGTGTGCGTATTCATGTCTTTTGCTAAGTTTGGGAAGTTTTCTGTCATTATTTCTTGGAATAGTTCTTCTGCCCCTCCCTGTCTTTCTTCTCCTTCTAGCACTCCCATAATGCATATATTGGTATCCTTGATGGTGTCCCAGAGGTCTCTTAGGCTATTTTTGGTTTTTATAATTCTTTTATCTTTCTGCTCCTCAACCTAACTCATTTAATTTTCTTGTCTTTGCATTTGCTGATTCTTTCTTTTGCCAGATCCAATTTTTCATTTTAGTTATTGTGGCCTTTAACACCAATAGTTCTGTTTTGTTCCTTCTAAAAATTTCCATCTCTTTACTAAGATTCTAATGTTGATCATTGTTTTCCTCATAACCTTTAGTTCTTTCTCTATACTTTTCTTCATACTCTTTTTATTTTTTATTTATTTACTTTTTTAAGATTTATTTTTTTATTACATATCCCTCCTTTCTGCTTGCTCTTGCTGTGTGTCCATTCCTGTGTTCCTCTCTGTCCACTTTGTCTCCCCGCCGTTGCGGCGATACGCCGAGACTGGTCACCATGCAGGTGGCTTTGCCCCGCTTGTGGGCGGCTTCTGCTTCCATTCATGGCTGGCTCTGCTTCAGTTTGAGGGTGG
>PVKH010026144.1:0-13274 GCA_004027955.1 Chaetophractus vellerosus | reverse complement strand
ATTTTCCACACTTGAGTGTAAATTCCACAGAAGCAGGCACTTTGCTGTATTCCCACGTCTAGTCTAGACCAGTGCCTGGCACATTGTAGGCACTTGGTAATTGTTGAATGAATACATGGCCCAGCGGGGGAGCGGAGCCAGACACTCTGCCTCTCCCACAACAGGAGGGTGCATCAGCCTGGGTCCCACCAGACTCCGACGCTCACTCTCAGCCCTTCTGTCTGTCTCTCTTTCCCCTCCCCTCTCCCCAGATGTCTCAGTCAAGGTGACCTTGAAGCACCAGGCTCAGAAGCTGAAGAAGAAGCAGACGAAACGGGCCAAGCACAAGATCAACCCCGTGTGGAACGAGATGATCATGTTCGAACTCCCCGACGACCTGCTGCGTGCCTCCAGCGTGGAGCTGGAGGTGCTGGGCCAGGACGAGGAGGGGCAGAGCTGCACGCTGGGCCTCTGCAGCCTGGGTCTGCACACCTCCGGCTCCGAGCGCAGCCACTGGGAGGAGATGCTCAAAAACCCACGCCGGCAGATCGCCATGTGGCACCAGCTGCACCTGTAGACGACTGCCCAGGCCGCCTGCCGTCCCTGGCACAGCCCCGTTCCTCCAGCCCCAGCTGTCCTCTGACGTCTCCTCTCTGTGCCCTGATATCATTCTGATGCCCAGAAGACAGAGACAGACATATTTGCCAAGGCCAAGGCCATATTCCTCGCATCACACACTCCTGTTTGTAAAAAGTAGATCTGGGTACTCACTACGAGCAAGGCAGGGCAGAGCACGGTGTGAAAATGGGACATTCGGACCACATCGAGGAATGCGTTTTGCTCGTTTCTGTGTTATTGAGAGAGACACTTTTCAAATACAACCCGTGCGTAGATTTTGCTGGTGGGATCAGGCCAGATGCAGAGAAAGCTTGACTTGGGGGGATGATGGATGGAAAGAAGAATTTGGCTTTTGAAAAACAAGCGTTTCCACAGTGATGAAGGAAATAAAAGTATCTTGGATTGAATCATAGAATTTGAGTTTGTCAGAGTGGGATGAAATCTTAGCCAGCATTAAACCAAGCTTCCCATTCAAAGCAGTAACCCAGCAGTTCTCAAACCATAATGTATGAAGAATCATCTATAGATTCCCAGACCCACCTGTAGACGTTCCAAACAAGTAGTCCAAAGCCTGGGAACCTGCATTTTAAGCAAGCTCCGAGTGCTCCTGATGTGGAGGTTGGAGAAATCCCTTCTACAACATTCCAAACAGGTTTTCAACCACAGTCCTTGATGGGACCCCTACACCACAGAGTTCCCTGTTCCACCACCGGACGCCTCCACTCCTCAGTATGCGACATGGGGGGAGCCTCTATAATTTTTATTTATTTGAATTCTTAAATTTTTAATTTGTACTTTTCAGATTCTGTTCTTGGACTGAATTTTGTGCTTCTTATTTCATCTCAAAGCCAGCTTGTATTATGCCTGACCAAGTGTTATAGTGGTCACCATTGGACATGGGCTGAGCCCTTAGTTGTCAGGTCCACCAGTACCACCAGGGTGGCCCTTGGAGATAGACCCATCCTTGCTCAGCATTCCAGCCCCTTGAGGAGAGATTCAGTCTGGGGCTCATGTTCATTTATTCTATTATGTCCGGCTGCATGGGAATGGAGAAGGAAGATAACTGTAAAAAGGAAATGAGGTCTTTTGCAAACGTGGCTCCTTCCCTCGGTTTTCAGGACCTATCACTCTAATTGGTAAAGCAGCAGCAACTCTGCATTGAATTCTGCCTTGTTATTCCAAATAGCTGCCCACACTGTTAATGAAATCTAAAGTAAGAGCCCTGCTGAGTGGCTAGGATACTCACCCGTGAACCGGGACTCCCGGGTGGCACTGTAGTCCCTGCCTTTCAGAACCTCAGACTGTCCAGCTCTAGCCTAGAGCTGAGGATGTGGATGATATGATAAATGAAGTAGTAGTGCTCAAAAGCTGTACACACTCCCTGGCGGAAAACAAGCCAACGCACAAACACAGGCTTTGGGGCATCCATCTTTAAGCTAGGTGACCGTCTTTCACTCCAAGTGGGCTGCTGAGAATGCCCGGAAAGTGCTGGAACCAACCCAGGCATTTCCAGAACCAGGAGAGTCCACATGAGGACTCCTCAATTCTGACATCTGAACTCTGGGCCTTTAGAGGCTACCCCAGTCCCCTGATCTAAGAGAAAGCCTAGATGGATTGGGTAGGGGCTACATATACTTTGTTTCTTCTCCCTGAGAATCTGAGCAGGGACCTTGTAACCCTGAGTCATTATTTTTCCTTTTGTATAGAAATAGAAAAGTGTGAGAAATAACTTCTACCCATCCTCTGAAGAAACAGATAAAAATATATAATCCTTCTTCCATGGGAAAAATGCTTCAGATAAGGATTTCTCCTTTCTGGTTGGTTTGGCTAAAACAGAACAAAATATTCCCTGTGCAAGGGGACCAGCATTCTCTTTGTGGTAACCATCTGCTACCCCACTCCAGAAAAGTCTGTATTCTAGACTTAAAGTCAGGGACCATGTGTTGTACTTCCTAACAAACCTATGTACCTGCCTTATGGCCACACCAAAGGACATTTGAGGTGGGCTGGGCAGGTCGCCTGATCCCAGAATATCAGTTTCACCCATACTCGTTCTTTCACTGTTCTATCATTCATTCTTTGCATCACAAAGGTTTAGTCTTCCAGAACCCAGATTAAAGGTTGGCTCTGATAGGAGTCAAACTCCACCACAGAATATCTTAGGTATCAGCTGTTACCCTACTTAGTAGGAACATACAGACATGAGATAGGGTTTGGGAAGGATTTTTGTCTGTTGTGCTCACTGGTATATTCCAAGTACCTAGAAGAGAGCTGGCTCATGGGCGCTCAGTATTTGTTGACTGAATTAATGAATGGAGGATGGATGGGGGAGTAGATGGAGAAACATAAAAACCAGAGATGTAGCTGAGTTCACAGCGGTAAGGGCATCAGACTATTCAGCAGTTGACCTAGTAATTCATGACATTGCGTATTACTGTTCTCCCAATGACAATTCACAGCTCCCCCACGTAAATGTAATTAAAAAAAGAAGAGAATATAACTGCTGTTCTTACCCACCCAAACTCCATCTTGGTGAATTTTAAATTACTCAGAGCTGTCAGGCTGTCAATTTTTTTAAAAGCTTCAGTTATCTTTGCATCGACTTACCTTGTCCCAGTCACGTTTGCTATTACTGCTGAATTGGAATAACTGTGTCTGCGTGAAAGCATCTGGTCATTCCCGAAAGGAACACCCTGTACTTTGTCAGGGAGCGTTTTCTAAGAATTGCATGAAACAGAGGTGAAAATTAAGTGACAGACCATCTCAGACTGGGCTGTTGCACCAAAGGTGATCTGGTTCTTTCATAGTTATGGCTACAGGGACGGAGAATTAGGAGTCCATCCTCAGCACTTCGTGGCTCCACTTCTTGCATCAAATTGATGTGCTTGCTATGGGCCTATTGATCAAGACCTTGCACGCACATGTCCATTTCAATTTGAGAGGTGACTCTTGGTGTGGGCTGAATGACAAATCACCCCACGTGACACTATGTGGGGTAGAGGAGGGGGGTAGGAGAACAGTTCTTCGGCGCAATTCCTTTTGGATAGTAAGGAGTCCTGGGTGGAAGGTGGCTGTTGACTAGACCAAAGTGGGGTGAAGACCACCAGAAGAGAAACACAGTCCTTGTGATTTGTTTCTGCCTCCTGTATTTCCTGTTGTCAAATGCTCAGCGTGTGTTTGTTTTGCAGTCATAAACCAAAGCACAAAAAGATGCATGAGACATCATAGTCGTGTCTGTCTCACTTTGGAGCAAAAACCTTGCAGTGGTAAATAAATAATGCCATCAGGGTCAGCTGGCTGGTGTTTTCTCTTTTGTCTTTTTACTTATTATTTTTGACAAATAAAAATGCCGAAAAAATAATTTAATAAACACGAACCATTGCCAGGTTTAATAAAACTTGGCGAATACAGTTGAAGTCCCCTCAGTGTCCTCACTTCTAAGCATCCTCACTTAGAAGATCCCCATCTTGCATTTCTTTATACTTTTGCGACATGTATTTGTGAACCCTGAGCACTTTCATGCATTTTAGCATGTTTTAAAATTTTATTTAAATAGTACCACACTATTTTTGACCAACCTTAAAATTGTGAGCTTCGTCCACACAGACATATGTAGCTTTAGTTCATCTACTTTTTACTGCTGCGTAGTATCCCCTTGTAGGGATATACCACGATCCCATTCTCCTGTTGATATACATTTAAACGTTTCTATATATTTTTCACTGTTACAGGGTATATTGCTATGATGATTCTTATGCGTGTCTCTTTGTGCATGTCTGCAAGTTTCTCCAGAATATAAATCTGGGGGTGAGTGGAATTGCTGGATCATAGAGTGTTGTGTGTGTGTGTGTGTGTGTGCGCACACACGCGTGTACCTCTGTGCCCTGATGGCCTTGCTTGAGCACTAAATCACAGACGCTACATACAATTAGGGATACAGGGTTGGGCAAGGTCTCTTGGGGCTCTGATTTCATTTCTGAGATAAATATGAAACGGAAATCAGAGACTCCTCTTTCTTTAACATCCACCCAAAATACTACCATCAATGGCAGAGTCATGAGAACAGCCAGTGGTACCCCCTGTGCTCCAGATGGTGGCCGGGGCCACGGTGTCTCTGGAGTTCCATCATCTTAGGTCTCCCTGGTGACCACTGCAGCCCAGCCTCTAGAGGAAGAGTCTCTGGCTTCAGGCGAGGGCCTGATTTTCAAAGTCAGTAGACAATCAACCAGGCTACAGGGAACTAACATTGACACTTCTTAAGGAGGATAAATGATCCATAAAGAAAGCCACTAGATATCTTCATGTTCAAAGTCTGTACATATTTTTATGTTTCATAATAAAATAGGATAAACGGGTCTTACCCCACATAGCAGGAAATTTTATATAGACTACATTTCACAGGTAACTGTGATGAATATGGCCCACCTGTGCTCAAAACTAATATTTAAAAGTCTGGGTTTTTTATCAGAGAGGAATAGAAGAGAGAAGAGGAGTTCATTAATCATTTTATACCAGGGCTTCCCATGGAAGCACGTTAAATAACAAACAGCTCCTGAATATAAGTTGAATCATGTCTAGAGAGATTCATTAGGAGCTGAGAACCTGTGCCCAGCTTGGCTGTATCACTGGTCACCTTCATGGTCCTGGGCAAGTCACTTATCTCTGGGCCTCAGTTTGCACATCTGTAAAATTATTTTGGACCAAATGATCATTACAGTCCCTTCTGGCTTTAACAGTTTGTGATTCTGTGAGCTAGACTGGCAGCATTTTGCTTTCCAAACATATCTTTGGCACCCTGTCTCACGTGTAAAGCAAGCCAAACCCATGTACATGCCCACCTGCCCTCCCTACCCCACGTCCGCTAATGCCCCCTGCCCCTCTGCCTCCCTCTCCCCTGGACAACATGCAGTGTCACCTGAGGCTCTCGTTTGCTTAACTGCTAATGGGGCTGGGGGTAATTTTACACCTAAGAGTTTCTTTTACTTAGAATCAGTTGGAAGTGCCACCATTTCAGGAGCTCCAAACCCTAGCATTTGTTCTGTCTCCCACCCAGGGCTGATTCCTGGCAAGGACAGAGTCATGGGATGTGGTTGTGGATGGGTTTAGGGGGTTGGGCATTTTCTTGGTTGGAGAACTTCCCCTGTGCTCCCTTCCCTCACCTCCCGCAGGTGAGCCAGCACAGGTGGTTCCTGGCAGGGACCTCGGCAGCTTCCCCAAGCTTCTCCAAGCCTGCAAGAGGATGGGAGGAAGCTGGTCTTGGTGCTGGAAGCCAGGTAATGCCATGGAAACTCTTCTAATGGTGGCCACCTTATGATGGGAGCCCTGTGGTGGCTCGTCCCCAGCCGAGGGTGGCCTTCCCTCAACACAGTCTATGCTGGGGCTTGGTTTCCCATCCCATTTCCCAACACTCTTTCTTGGCGTTTCAGGGCAGCCTTTTGGCAAGTGGGTGGTGACAGAAATCCTGTCCCAGAAACCCAGGGATTCAAATCAGAGAAAAGCAAGGAGAAACCTGCTTTTTTGAACCTCTCTGCAGTCTTTCTCCTCTTGAGGGCCAGGTGAGATGAGCTGTTGGAAGCAGAAGAAGGTTCCCTGAGGACCTCTCTCTGGGCTGAGAAGAGAAAAGTAGGCCCCGATTCAGGCAGGGCTGTCCATGCCAGCTCAGCAGGTAGGTGGCTTTCTGTTAAAACTTGCAGGCAGCCCCTCATAAAGTCCAGGCTTTGGCATATAGTCAGTGGCCAAAGGTCTTTCTTGGAAAGGAACTTAGGTACAGTCACAATAACTTCCAAGCCCCAAGAATCACCAAGCTGGAACAGGATGGAAACTCCTTCCATAAGAAAATCAGGGGACACCTGGTTAGATTGGGTGGAACATTCTACAAGGGACAAGAGCAAGTTGGAGTGGAGGGAAACTCAAGTAAGCACCACAGAGGCAGCCTCCAGCTTTGTCTAGAGGGTGCTGTGTCAAGGCCAGATGTAGCCAGAGGCCGGATGCATGGTCATCCTGACCAAGTGAGGAAACCGACCGAGACAGGCTAAGTGGAGAATAATGGACTTCAGTTGTGACCAATACAGCATTGCTAGGATTGCGCTTTATCAGGTGCTGCTTAAATTCATTCATTCAAAAAATATTAAGTGCCTACTATGTGACAGGAACTGCATGCAGAGGTATTAAAAAGTCTCCACTTCTGCTCTTGTGGGCATTACAGTCTAGAGGGGAAAGGCAGATGTTAAACAATGACACACACACCACAGTAATTATACAGTGGTATGAAGTAACCTCTCAGGAGGAATAAAAAAGCACAGTGGCTCGAGGGTGGCTATTTAGAGACGGTGGTCGGAAGAGACTTGTATGAGAAGGTGGCATGTCAGCTGAGATCTAAAAGGTTAGAAGAGTTCAGCCATGCAACCATCTTGGGGAAAACTATTCCAGGCAGATGGCAGAGTGCTGGGAGGTCCTGAGGCGGAGAAGGGCTTGGTGAGTTTGAGGAACAGAGAGGAGGCCAGCAAGACAAGAGCACGATGCAGGGGGAGGACACGAAACAAAGCTGGGAGGTAGGCAGGGGCTGGATTGTGCGGGGCTAGTAGGCCATGATTTGGGGTTTGGATTGAATTCTGAGGGCAATGGGGAGACACTAGAGGGTTTTAATCAGGGAGGATGCCATGGCTGGATCTCTGAATTTGAAAAGATCACCTAGAAATCGTGGCATGGCAGCTCTTCAGGTCCTCAGGCAGCTTTTAGCTCCCCAGTCCCCTGAGTTTTCTGTGTGAGGTGAACATCAGAGGCTCCCTCTACTTGTCCTCTGAATCTTGGAGAGGGAAGCTGAGGCCAAGCAGAAGGGAATCTCTCTTTTCCTTGCTCCTTACTGATGAAATCATGGCCACATCCCAGATACTGCTGCAAATGTGGGCCGAGTGTGGGCAAATCAGCGGTGGTGGGGCAGGTGTTTGACCATGGTTCACCTGGGCTGGTGAGAAATGAGGGACAGCCATGCCCCTTTGCTCCTTCCTTCCCTACACCCCCTCTGCTGGGAAGAAGAGAACTAGAACACTCTATGGGGGCTGAGGGGAGCCTTTCACAACAGGAAGCCCCTGAGTGACCGAGGGGGGCTTCAGGGGCTGGGAGAAAGACAGGATGAAAGGGAAGTGGCAGGCACCAAGAAGGCAGAGGTTAAGAGAAACGGGAGGCTGCTGAAAGGAAGCCAGGCTCTAGGGAGCAGGAGCTGAGAGTAAAAGAACTTGGCATCTCATTAAAACACACGCACATTATATCTGTCTTTAATGAAGTTATACTCATCTGCTTTCTAAAACAACTTGGGCAAAACATCACTCATCACCCACGCCCAACCAGCACCATTAGCAAACTTTGGAGGAACGACCCTTCCTGGCCCTTCCAGACCTGCTGGTAGAGAGCTGTGTAGAGCAACTGGAGGGAGAATTAGAAAGACAGTTTATCTGGATCAGCGCTTTGGGACAAACACATTTTGGGGCAGACATCTTTACTTTAAACGGTTTTGGTAGAACTTCCTTTGGCCTGACTCAAGGGCAAGGCATGTTGGTTTCTTGCTGGCAGTGAACTCAATGGAAGGACGAGTGAGAACAGCAAGAAGTTGCTAAAAGGACTTTTTCAAGTTCCCTCCAACTGGCAGCAGGCAGGTTCCTAATCTGATCCCCTAGTCCCCGAGGGGGGCATTCTGAATCACCCCCAGGGCAGGTCTGGGATCCAGGCAAGGAGGCAGGCATTGGACCTTGTTGAGTAAATTTAAATGCTTTTATTAACAATCTTCTTACATTACAAGGATAATATGACAAAAGGAAAGTTTCTGCGTACATATTATGATAAACCAACATAGCTCTATTTGTATCCAGTGTTCTAGGTCCCGCCACACAGGTACTATAAAGCATAGTCTGCAAAATAATATCGAGAGTTCTTTTTAATTTTTTTAAGAAAGAAAGTATTAACATATTACTATGTATGTGATAATAGACTCCTAAGTATTTCCCCCCACCCCCACTTTTTTTTTCCTTGGTGACTGAAATAAAATGGTTCAGCAGCGTGGGGATGGAGGGAAGGAGAGAGAACGGGGCTGAAAAAGACCTAATCAGACTGCTGGTTTTCCCAGAGAGACAAAAATGAAGACTGAGGGGAGCCCGAGGGCAGCCTACCTTGGTCTTTTTGTGAGCAGTATTGTCACCGGCTTCCTCCTCTGGACGAGGGGGGCCGGGTCCCCTTGATGCCCCATGGCGCCATCTCTCTCTGAGGTACAGTGTATTGTGGGATTGCTACCTGGGGCTGCCCACCCCAGCCGAGGCTCCGGTCCACTGCCATGGCCCCTCTTGAGCCAGGCCCCGGGAGGGTGTCCCAAGACCCGGCTGGCTGCTAGCTGTGGCTCGAGGAGGCCCGGGCGGACGTGGAGGGCGAGGAGGTGGGCATTGGCAGAACAGACGCAGCCCCCAGACTGTAGGTAGTAGGGGAGGGTCTGCTGGAGACTGAGGTACATTGGTGGGATGGTGGGGAAGAGGAGGGCGGGGTCCGAGGAGAGACGGCCTCAGGGATGGGAAATGAGCGCCTCTGTGGAGCCTTAAGGCAGAAAGCTGGTCTGGAGAGCAAAGGCTGCAGGTGCCCTCTGGCTCCATCATCTTGGCCCCATCAGACCCCCACCCACTCCTACTTCCAGGAGAAAGAAACGGCAGAGAGAAAACTGGAAGTGAAACGGGCTTCTGATTCCCGTCAGGGCGGCAGAGCCCTCCGTCATGCTGCCAGCTGCACCTGTGCCCCGGCTGCCCAGCCACGGCGCCCCGACCTCGCCGCCCGGCCTGGGGCAGGAGCTGGGGACAAGCCGCGGCAGGTGCCCTTCCCAGTGGAAGGGGCTGAGTGCGGGGAGCGCGCGGCAGAGCCTCTGTCTGGCGTCACAGAATCGGAACAGTGTACTTGAACTAAACCTGCCAGTTACAGCGGGGTGGGGCGGGGGAGGGTCCCGGGCCTCCTCGCGGGAGGAGAGGGAAAAGCATTGTCCTGAGTACAGCCAGCGGCGGCAGCTGTGCAAAGTTGGCTGGGCCGAGCCCGGCGCCTGAACTCGAGTTACCACTGAATTTATGCGTGCGGGTATGTCTCTCCCACCCTTCCCTGTTGGCTAGTGTCCCTACCCTGGCCAGAAAACCTCTGGGTGGCGGGCGGCACTGCCTGGTGATGCTCACGCTGCCCACCTCACCTCTCCCTGCCCGCAGGCAGTGGTTGCCGGGGTGAGGGAGGCCAGGCGGCTGGACTTCAGCGGTCTGGCCTCGAGGGGGCAGCAGAAGCAGCCAGCCGGGGGTGGGGGGTGGGGCATCTTTCCTGGACCACTCTTCATCCAATTTGCACCTTTCCTGTTGCCACCAACGCTGCTAATTCCTGGGGGATTTGGGGGAAGTTGTGAAGTGGTCTCTCCACCAGGGGGCAGAGACCATGCCCTACTGCCAAGCAGCAGTGACCACCCAAGTACAGGCTTGCAGGGGATGTAGGTGGCACATACGCTGGAGCTCAGGGGGTGAGTAATTCCTTCCAACCTCAGACCAAACTTGGGGTGGAGTGGGGAAGGAGAGAAAGTGCATGGGACGGCAGGAGCCAGGTCTCCTAGAGGCGTGAGGCCGTGTTCTCTCTCCTCCCCAGCTCTCGGGGCAGGAGGCCCCATTCCCAGCACACCCTACCTGCTCAGCTCCCCCAGCGAAGGCTCAGCCTCCTCCTTTGCACAACACAGCGGCAGGCTGTCCCACTGCTCTCCCAGCTCTCTATAGACTCTATTTTTATATCTATTTAAAACATAGAAATGTATAAATATATAGGATATTATTTATAGATATATAGACGTGATTTAATCTCTTACTCTGTGTGTATACGTACTATATAGGTCCATATATACAATATATATGCTGTAGCATCTGTTTTGTACACTGCACATGCCCCTGCTTCCATGCACTCACTCCTAGGGAGACTGGATTGCATAGGTATTTCCAGGGCGATACCATTTGAAGGGGTGAGGTGGGGGGAAGGGAGTACCAGATGGAAGGGGAGGGCCGTACCATTTTCCTCCCAAAGGGCACATTTTTTCCCCCTCAGGCTAACAAGCAAAGATCACCTCAAGGGCTCCTTGAACTATCACAGCTCCATTCACTCAGCTAAAGCATCCTGACTGACAGAGGGCAAGAGCAGGCCTCCCTCCAAGCTAGAGAGAAGGGCCTTGTGTGGCTCTCGGCAGAACCTTCCCTCAGCCTAGAACCGACGACACAGCACCAGCTTCCGCAGTGTCCCCCAGGAGGCTGGTGTCTGGAATCGAACTGTTCCGCTTCCACCTGCCCTCTGAACCCTCCCTTCTCATGTGAGGAGGCCTGGCCTCCCCACTCCGGCTGTCACGGCCTGGCCCGGCGAGGCCTGCCTCTTGAAGGGCAAGGGAGAATGAGGTCAGAGTCCCCAGACCCTCTTGCCAAAACCGGCCGTGTGCACCAGGACAAAGCATGAAAGAAGCCCTCTCTGTGGACATCAGCCCATGCAGTAAGCCAAAACCACATCTAGATCCAGAACTCCTCTTCCCAGAGGGGGTAGCAGGGAAAAAGAAGGGACAGGAATCTGGAAGAGAAGTTACATTTCAACCCCTCAGGATGCCGTCTGGATGCCATTAGGCTCCAGGTGAGCAGCTAAAATGAGCAGCCCAGGGCCCAGGCTGGGCGAACGTGTGGCCCACTTGTCTCCTGTGGTCCCGGCTTCTATAGGCCTTTCACTATTTTCTTCCTCTTGGCATCACCTCCAAGCAAACGGAAAGTATTTCAACGTTACCTTAAAGAATTACAAGACCTTTCCTCCTAATCAAAGGGGAGGGGAATCACAAAACAACACAACATGGAAACATGTGGCAGGGGCTGGGATCAGAGACCCCCAATGGCCAGAGAGGGGCTCAGCACAAAATCCAGCCATGCAGGGATCCTGGAGCTCAAGCCTGCTCGTTCCCAAGTCAGGGTGGGGAAACGAGGGTCTGCTCGGCACTACACAGAGTCAGCAAGAAGCCGATTTTAAGAAAAGGCTGGTGTTTCTGATGCCTGACCTCTCCAGGCAAATCTGAAGATTCTGAAATGACAAGGGTTGCAGATGGGGCAGGGCTGTCCTCACCTTCACAGGTACCAGGTGGCAACGTGTCTTTTTTTTCCCCTTCATTAAGGAAGAGCAGATCGTTTTAATCATAGGGTTTCTGGCTCCCAGGCTCGGCAACGTATCTGCTTGACAAAACTGGCCACCATCCTGGGCCTCAATGTTGAACTTTCTACCCCCAATAGGAGCCAAAAAATGTCACTAACCATCCCCTCAGCTAGCCCAACTAGGACAAGTCTCAACCCCAGAGATCCAAGCATTTCCTTCTAAGCTAGCTTGGGTTGTCACTCCCAAGCCAGTGCTTCGCCAGAAACAGCCGCATTCCGGAGGCAAGGTCTGCCTGTACCAACAAAGGGAAGGTCCCCTGGGTTTGATGCTGAGGGTCCCATCAACCCAAGAGTTCTCAAGGAGGCAGAGGAGGGGGACATGCCCACGGCAGAAATCATGGCTACTCATAAGCAGAAATCGCAGGAGAGAAGCACCGAGCCTCTCAAGGAGCAACCAGGATGTCAATTGCGGTGGCGTGTCACCCCAATTGCTCCCTGGTGACTCTCCATCCTAAGGCGAGGGGACCTTCACGTCTGCCACGCCCTGGACCTAGCTGAATTCAGCAGAAGTCAGGATCACTCAGCTCGAGGAGCTTCTGCTGAGCTTCAAGACCCTCCGGAGAACTCCACGTGCTGCCAGGAACAGCTCATTCTCCGAGGCCCAGAGGCAGGCCACCTGCTCCCAGCCTTCTTGGGAGGTATGGGACCCACACTGGGATTGGCCCCAGGGATTTTTTTTTAAATCTCTAGATAAAAATTTTAGCTAATTTTGGCTATGGCCCATTGAGAGGAAACAGTCTGCAGATATTCATGATTTCTCTTCCTGGTTTTCAAATGAGCGGTCTAGGAGATGACCAGTGGGGGGTTCCAATGTAATGGGGAGAGGGAGGGGCAGAGGGAGGAGGGAGAAGGTGTAAGGCAACTGTTGGCTAGAAGAAATGGTTCCAACCTACTGTTCCAGCCCTGCTGAGGCCCACCTTGCCAGCCTTCTCTGCCCCATCCCTCTATAAGTCTCTGAGATGCTCGGTGAAAGCTCCTGCAGATACGGCGGTTTGCATGTGTGAGTGGAGAGGGAGTCCAGGAGGGAGTGGTGGGGCCCTGTGCCCGGCAACAGCGTCCCACTTGACCACAGTTATGCTTTGACCTGATGGGAGGAGCAGGCGGAGAGGCGCCAGCAGCTCCAGGCGGGAAAGAGGAACGAGGCTGGGGGTTTCTAAGCAGCAGGAACAGGCTGTGGGCCTTGCGTTGCTAGTTCCTGCTACCCCTCTCCTTGTTCAGAGAAGGCAGGGAGTATATGTGCAACCGAGATGGGGTGGGAGGGGGTGAAGGTCACCAGGCAGGGGTGCATTGATTTGTTGAAGAAGGCAGCATATGAGGCCTGGCAGTGGGATAATTGGAGGAAACCAGTATTTTCATTGTTGTTGTTTTTAACATGCTACATCACTGTTGAAAACACACAAAAAAAGTTTCAAAAAATAATATATAATATATATATATTTATATAATGAAAGCTAT
>PVKH010026143.1:0-13271 GCA_004027955.1 Chaetophractus vellerosus | reverse complement strand
CCCCCCCCCCCCCCCCGTACTGCTGCAGGGCCCACCGCCACCAGGTGGCTAAGAGGGCTTTGGGTGAGCAACTCGGCCGTTCTAGGAGTCTCAAAAGCAGAACTTAAAGCTGCAGTAGCAGCCCAGAGGAGCCTGGAGAGCCTTCCGGAGCCAGACAATGGCACGCCAAGACAATCAATTCTGTTACAATTTTAAAAAATCAGGTTTGAGCCAAGTTAAGTAGAGAACTAAGATGGGAGGGGTCAGAAATGAGTCTCTTCAGGTATGCAGCGTATTTCATTTTATCCTATGAAGTTGGAAAGGGAAATGCCTCGAGAATAGTGTTGCTGATAATATTCTATTTCTAGAAGCATAGGGATGGAATGAACCTTCTTCTGTGGGGTAGTCTCTGATGCATAAAAAAAAAAATTCACCCTATTTTAATTTGGGAGTGAAAGGTTTTAAATTCAGAAATAGAAAATGTTCCTTTAAAAATTAAGAATATGAATTTAATTGTATTTAAAAGTAAAGAATTCCAAATACTTTAGTTTGATTATAGTTTGTTAAAATGAGAAGAGGTGATTCTAAAGAAAAGCTGGAGTGGGAAAGACTAAGATGAATAGAGTGAGTCCCAGAGAGAGAGCGGGAAACACGAGCCCTCCAGATTGGGGAGCCCCGGTGCTTCTGCATGGATGAGGCGTGAGGGGTGGAAGGCGCTGAGGCAAGTGCATGTGTTGGAGACGAGTGGCTCTGCTCACACCAGGGTCCATCCTGTCTGCCCTCCCGGACTCCCTGGTCTCTCCTGAGCCTCTTAATGTAGGGAGAAGGTGTCAGCAACATCTCTCAACTGTTCCTACATTTTCTTCTTTACAAAGGGAGGGGAAGACTCAGAAACCTCGGGTAGCCTAAAATTTTAATGACATTGGTTGGTTTTCATGGTACTTATTCTCTGACTACTTCTGTTTATGGAGAGTGCTGCTGGCTTTCCATGTAGGGGAGTGGTATGGAGTTCGCTTTGGAAAGTAAACGCATAAACATTAAAAAAAATGGTTTACCTGAGCAATATTAGCTGAATAATATTACAGCTGGCAGAAGTCATGACAGTGGCTTAGAAATGAGCAGCATTTCGGAGACCTTGCCTTAGGTCCTTTAGTTTGGTTTCACTCATCTAGCCAACAGAGGGTGTGGTACCTCTGTGCCACAGGGGACGCCCTGCGCTCTTAGACGGTAGAGCTCGGTTTGGCATCAGCACATCTTAGGTGTGTGTCATTCAGCCTCCGAGTCCGCGTCTCTAAAATGGGATAGCAACATCTGTGCTTCCCTCACGGAACTATTGTGAGGACCAAATGAGATAGTATTTGTGTCACTTAGAGCTGGCAAAACGCCCTTCTACTAAACTGGGTGCTCATGTATATGCAAGGTGGCTACTAGAATACGCTCATATTTTTGCAGAAGTCTGGAAAGTTAGAAACACATTTTGGAGTAAGATCAAACAAGCCATATTTTAGCTCTGTCTTTTTGATTTTCAGGTGATATTCTTGATCTCTTAGCCTGCCTTTTCCACATAAACTAACAGTCTCGGACCGCCCCTCCCCTTTGTTGCAGCTCCCTTTGCGTTCTGACCCCTTGTGCTCCTTGCCGCCATGTTTAACTGTGTCAAAGTAGCCCTTTGCTCATGTTTACTCGTTGTTTAACATTTATCTTGTGAATGAAGTGAGCTCTGGGTTTGGCCATTCCTAAAGCGCCGTGCTGCCCACAGCCAGGTGCAGTGTGCAGGGAAAAGCACCCTACTCTGCTCTGGCCAGGGACGGGCCCCAAGGCTTGGCCGTCCCCTGGCCCCAGTCTCCGGGCTGGCTGGCGTCAGTTAATGGAGTCGCTTCCTTCTTCTACCACAGCTGCCTTTGGGTTTCTCACCCCGCACACAGAAAGGAGAGACAGGAAGGCAGGAGAGGAGACCCCAGAAGGGAAGAGCAGGGGGCGTTTTGCTGGTAGCAAAGCCTGTTTGCCTCCAGGGACTTGGAAAAGACTTAGGTGACTCACTTTGCTCCACAGAGCCCGCCCTGGGAGGTGCTTGATTTCTAGGACCAAATGGAGGTCGGAATGGGGCCTGGGCCTCTGAGGAGACCCCTGTCAGTGATGCAGCAGTTTTATTGGTAGACTGACAGGCGGAACTTAAAAAATTAAGCCTATAATGTTCATGATTGTTACCTCATGAGTTGGGGATTTTTTTTTGTGTGTGGGGGGGTGGTGGTAAAGAAAGGAGTTTAAAAAAACACTGAGGTTTTTGACAGCTTTATCTGTCAACTTGCAAAGAGTGGTGCTCAGCCCACTGGTAAGTGCTGTGCGTTTCCTGCTGAGTTCAGTTAAGCCACTCCGGGAGGCTTTACCACCCAGGCATGGTGACTCCTCTGATGGGCTGAGGAAAAGAGTGCCCTAATGATACAGGAGCCCTCTAATCAGAAGGCTCCCTTTGACACTGCAGGAATTCTGAAAGCAGGCTGAAAATGCAGAGAGGCTGGCTGAGTGAGGTCTGACAAATGGAATGAGATGTGGCTTTTAGGATGTCCTTTGTCCTTAGGCTTCTTTTCATATTGAAAGAAGTGGACGAGGCAGAGATGCTGCTAATTACATCTGTGGAGGAAGTGGAACAAGGCATCAGTGCAGCCAGCTCAGAGCAAACACTAAAGCAACTGTAGAGAGAAATCAGCCTGTCATATTTGTACAAATACGTGTACTCAATTATAATTACCATAGTCATTGTTTACTAATGCTACAATATATTAATTATCTATTCAATGAGAATTAAATACATAACTTTAAACATCATCCCCAAACAAATTACCTTTTATCAATTGAAACAAACCAATTAAAAATTTCAAGATGCAACCATGTAATCAACAGCTTAATACATGTTAATTATGACCAAAAATTCAATTAAGGTGTTAATATATGACCTCAAATCTCTGGAAACAAGCAACCAAAAAAGGCAGCCTCACATAGCAATTATGGCCTAATTTGACTGACAGGTATCTGTGAGTTTGTTTTTGTGTCTGGCTTGGTAATTTGACTTACAGCAAAAAATCAGCCCATTGTCCCCTCTGTTCTGAAGCCGTGGCACAGAGTGCACAGGGTTTTAAGTAAAGCCCTCCTCTCTTCTTCCCTGCATCCTCCTCCCGCACTGCGCTGTCACTGGGTCCCTTGTAGCATCGTTTCCGTTGTCCTGTGAACCTGTTGGAAGGGGTAGCACAGACAGTGCTCTCACTAGTTTATGGACAGGTAAGGGGTAGAATGGACACATTCGTGTAACGGAGTCCACATTAGTGTGTGCGTGCTTGTGTGTGTGTGCGGGCTGGGAGGGGCGGCATTGTCGTAGCTCATAACCTGCCTTTGTCCCATGTGGGGGCTGCCTGAGGAGGGGTCATGCCTGCTCGTGGGGTCTCGGGAGAGGCTTCATGGGGGAGGGCCAGTAGATGGGAAGGGTTTTGACTGAAAGACATAGGGTGGAGAACATTCCAGCCCAAGGAAGGGCTTAGAATGCTTGGACTGGGTCAGGCCAAGGTCTGGCTAGAATTTAGGATTGTTGGAGAAAAGCAATGGTGAGGTTAGAATGGGAGGAATGAGCCTGTCAACCTTACTGCTTACACTTGAGGAGGCCATGTTTCAACCCTTAAGTAAAAGACGAGGCTACGTAAAAGGTTAAAATCTTTAACTCAACTTCACAGTATCGATGTCCTATCACTTGACCCTTATTTTTGTGGCTTGTTATGGCCAATTTGTTGTGAGACTATGCTTTGTTCAAAAGGAAATTGGAGTACTTCTAAAATAGTTCATTGTTCTAATTTGTACATACCTCTGCTCTGAAACATGGGACAGTTAATTGCACTGGCAATTTTACCATGTGCAGTTAAGTTGTGACATATTTTGTGTGTGTATTGAAGTGGAAAATCCTCTTGATAATTTAGCAAATTGGACTTCAGCTTGAAAAGGATAGATAGAGAATAGAACTCTCTGACTATAAATATATATAAATGTATACATATAAATATTATATATAAGTATATATACATACACATACATTGACACATATATGCATATGTGTGTATACAAATAAATAAAATTGGATTGAGTCATAAAAGTATGAATATGTCAAATGTAAAATCTATTAGAGAAGGAGTTTGTTTTTATGACTCAGAAGGGATATGTAATAAAGAGATATTTTTAAGACCAAGAACTAGTGTGTGTCAGTTTCTTTTTGCCTAATTCCTCATTTTCTTGACAGGAAGATGAGTCACTGGATTTGAATCATAAGGCTGTAAAGAATCCTGGACAAAATTATTTCAGACTGGATATTTAGAAACATCGGCTAAATCAGTGATTGGATATCCAGATGGACTGGGGAATCATCAAAGCAAATGTTTCTCTTTAATTTTTTAGAGATTTTGCATCTCCTGCTAAGTACAGAAACAATTTTTAGAAAAAAATATTAAGGAAGAAGTAATGTTATACATTCTGAAGGAGGTATTTAAAATGAGTGAAACATCTTATTCAGAACATCAAAAAACAGGAGACTAAGAAATTGAGATGGCCAGATTATTGTGAAGTATAGAAATTCTGATGCGGGATAAGGTGAGGGAAGAAGGTACCTAGTCTTTCTTCCCCTTGAATCTCTCTTTCACCATGCCCTTCCACCATCATCAATTTTCTTCTAATTACTTATCCTGTCTCTTTCTCACACACTACATGCATTTTTTCCACACACCTGCTTGTTCACCCAGCCTACTTTTACTCCCTCACATTTAAGTCTTCCTTTACCCTAGGAGAATACTCACACCACCATCTTTCTTCTGCTTCGGCCTTTAAGTCTCCCCTCCCCCTGCCCTTTTTAAGACTGACTGTGGTATAAGATCAACAGTTGGGATGGATTTTAGTGATTTTTTTCCCTAAAAGTTAGGGTTTTTGATGTTGATCACTTCCCAAAGCAAGAACAGAGTAGTGCAGGTGAGGATATTTTTTCTTCTTTTAAAAAAATTATTATTTTTAAAGAAGCTTTAGATTACATAAATGTTACACTGAAAATACAGGGGATTCTATACCTCATACCCTCCCCCTCCCATACTTTCCCACATTAACAACATCTTTCATTAGTGTGGTATATTTGTTACAGTTGATGAACACATATTGAAGCATTGCTACTAACCATGGTCTATAGTTTACATTATGGATTATTCTTTACACTGCATGATTTTATAGGTTTTGACAAAATATAACGGCCTGTATCTGTTATTGCAATGTCATGCAGAACAATTCCAGTGTCCCCTAAATGCCCCATGTTTCACCTATTCTTTCTTCCTCCCCTCAGAATCTCTAGTGACCACTGCCTTTATTTCAAGTTCTTCCATTACTAGAATAATAAGTCTACTTTAGTCCATAGTTGCATTCCCCCCCTTATGTTTGTTCATTCCTCAATCTTGAGGAATTTAGGATGGTGATGCCACTCTACTTCTAGTTGAGAAGGGGCTTAGATCCCATGGGGCAGATGGGTGGAACTGTCTTGCTTGCAATTGTAGATACTTTCTGTTTTGGGGGATGGGCATTGTCATCCTTTTCTTAGTTGTTCTGGGTGAGTCCAATGAATTGGAGAGTAAGTGTTGGCTGCAATTCTGCTGAGATTCAGGGCTCAAGTGGTGTGTGAACAGCCAGAATATTAGTCTCCGGGACAAATATTTAATGGGTATAGTGCTAATTATAGGTTTAAATAAATGGGATAGAAGAACCATGTGTAGGAAAATTATAAATGAGTCCAACTCCGATCATTGGGAAGATAGGTTATCATGTATTTCAAGGTAAGGCCCACTGACAGGGTGCTGAATTCCTGGGGTTGTCTGTCCTGCCTATAGTGTCCAGATGTCTCTATAGCCCTCAGGAGTCCCCTTGCTTGACGCACTGTTTACTGAGGCATTTGGTGAGATCCTCCTAAGATGTGCATAAGCATAATCTCTGAAATGACCTCCTGACATACTTTGAAATCCCTTAGCCACAAAAACTCATTTGTATTTTATAATTTCCCCCTTTTGGTCAAGGTCTTTTTCCAGATGCATCACTAGTTGTCATTTGGTAATAATCCCTTGGTGCCAGGGAGGCTTATCCCTGGGAGTCATGTCCCATGCCAGGGGGAAGGTAGTGAGTTTATATGCTGAGTTTGGCTTAGAGAGAGGCCATGTTAGAGCAACAAGGAGACTTTCAGGAGGTAACTTTTGGGCAATATATAATACTAGGCTAAGTTTCAGTTTCATAAGAACAAGGTTCAATATCAAGGCCTGGCATATTGGTCTGTCCTCCTTCACTAGGCACTGCCCATGTACTCTAGGGATTCTTGTCGCTTTACTAGAAAATTTAGCAGGACTTCCCAGCATGGGAGTTCAGTATTCTTTCGGTTATTGTGTGGGTCTCCATCTACCAAGACAACGCCCCATGACCACCTGAACACATTCATATTCCAAAGAGCCATACTCCAGGTGTCCCCCTCTGCTCACACCCCCCCCCCAACACCCTGCACCAGTTACCAGGTTAGGATATTGACCACCATGATGTACATTGGCTGCTCTTCCATGTTGCCTGAAGAGTGTGCTATTTTGTTACTAAATATGCTTCTGGGAGAAACAAGTAAAACAGATTTAGAAAAATTTCTAGAAGAGAACATGAAGTTAATTTTAGAATCTTGTATTCACAAAACAACTTAAAACACATTTTTTTATGATCAAGGTTTTAGAATATTTTTTGTTGATATCACTAATTAAAAATGGTCTAGTGTTTAACATCATAGAGGAAACAATCACAACAGTGGTATATTTGACAAGATTTGACAATTTTATGTGGATATTCACTGCCTTGCAGCCAAAGTTTAAATAGAAACCACTTTGGACTTGACCTGAGAGATCTATACTTTTATAGGTAGTAATAGAGGGGAGGAAATAAAATAATTGGGACCCTCAACTCATATGTTTTATTTGTTGAAATTATAATGCAAGGAGACAAAACATACTCATGAACTAAATCTTTATGAGTGGAGATGCTTGTTTGAGGACATTGTAGAGGAACAGCTGTCCAAAATACTTAAAATTCTTTCCAAGGTTACAGTAGATGTGA
This sequence comes from Chaetophractus vellerosus, assembly GCA_004027955.1. NCBI lineage: Eukaryota > Metazoa > Chordata > Mammalia > Cingulata > Chlamyphoridae > Chaetophractus > Chaetophractus vellerosus. Next base: position 6,146 of record PVKH010026143.1, on the reverse strand, counting down.
CCACCTGATTAAAAACACTAGCTAAAAAGATATTACCAAAATCTGCTTCAATTAGTTGAAAGCTTCAAGGCCATATTTGTGTTTTGAAGGAACAGAAAAATTCCATTTTAAATGGAACAATTTCACTTACATCTTGTGAAATAATGTTAAAGCATGGGTCAAATATTTAATTGTTTGAAGGTCATCTTAAGAAAATTGCTTATATATTCAGAAAGATTTTAATTTTTTCCCTTGGAAATAGTGATCTATTGTTTCTGTAGAAATGGAAACCATGGTCTCTAAATGCTTTCTAATGTTGATTCACAAAAGATTAACATTACCTATTTAAATGCCACAGGTACTGTAAATTAAATGTGAAGGCTAATTTTAATAGCTAGAGTTCAATTCTTATATGCATATAGTTTTGGAATGTTTTGCATTCACATTTTGAGAGAACAAGCTAATTTTATGATTCACAGAATCATTACAAAAATATTTTTATTCTAAGCTTGCCAAAGAGCTCTGTATTTAAAATAATTATACTCATACTAGATATAGTCTAATGACAAAAGGAACTTATAAAGAAACATGAACTTTTTAAAAGTAGACTTGTGTTGGTAGGGATATTAGTGATGGAATTCTGAAACTATCTTGTGTCTCTTTAGGAGAGAACAAATGAGTAAATATAGCGATGTTTTGGAAACCAGAATTTTCATCTGTATGTGGAGAAGGGGAATGTGGGGAGCGATCTCATGGTATTGGATTTGAGTTGAAAATAGCAGGATGAACTCATGGTAAAAAACAAAAACCAAAAAAAACAAAACAAAACAAAAACCAGTACACACAGATGCACTTCCCAATTGTGTCCACCGAAAGCTGAGCTTGGTTTCAAAATTCCATTTTCTGCTAAAAGAAACCACTGGTGAGCCTGAGGCATTTTGCTGTACCAAGAATCAAGGAAGTGCTCAATAGCATCGTGTTAAAGAGCTGGCTTGTAGGAACTCTCACACCAATCTTGGGAAAATTGGAGCATCAGAAAGAATATTGATGGCCGTGGATTATAGCACATAAAATAAAAATTTCACAAGTCTACAGTGATGAGAGAAGGGCAAGAGAGGGAGTATGGGGAGAAGCTCTACTTTACAGAAGAATGCCAGATAGCAAATATAGAGGGAATTACAGATTTAAAAAATCACCTGTTTGTATCCCCAAAATAATCATGGGCGCTAAACTATTGGGTGAAAGGTTGTTGATGTTAGAGAACAGGATTTCTTATGTTCCCTAGCTATCACGCCACAGATTATTCAAGGGGAAATATGTGCCTTTGCCATGGAGAGATTGGCGGTCACCGTCTGGACCAGACAGAGAAGCTTGACATCTCTTAAAATGGGCAGTTGTATTGTGACGCAGTGAGTGGTCCAGGACCCCCAGGACAGCTGGCCTGGGCCCTTCAGAGGAGCTGATGTCACAAAGATCTGAGGAAGTGCAGGGTCTGTTTCATTTGGGGGGAGCTGCCATGAGTAAAACTCAAGTGGATACTGTATACAAAAAATAAAGGGCATTTTAAAGACAATTGGGGACATTTGAGTCTGAACTGTCTGTTGGATGATGATATTGAATTGAGGTTCATTTTTAGAAAGGAGTGTTTGGATAGGAGAGGGGCCTTCTTATTGAGAAGAAAGAAGAAATGTTTAGGGTGACTTTTGGATGGTTTGGTGAAAGGAAGGCACAGGTGTATGTGTGTGAGAGATGGAATGGGTCGGTAAGATGTTAACAGTTGGTGAATCGAGGTGAGGATTATATGAGTATTCATTGTGTTATTATTTCAGCATTTCTATAGGTTTGAAACCTTTCAAAATAAGCGATTTTTTTTTAAAAGTTGGAAAGTATACCCCAGTCATCTCTGTTTTCATACAGAAACATTAAGATATGGTGCTAGGGTAGAAAATGTGGAATGGAAAATGTGAACGTAGATACATTCATATTGTGGTGATGGAGTATAATGCTCTGGTAAAGCAGTCTTCTTCTGGTTCTGTATCAGTAAGTTTAATTCCTTACAAATTATAAGATTATTTACATATTATATCAAAAAGGATTTTACATTTTCCACAATGAATTGTGGTAAAGTAACAAGGGAGTTAATAATGATATCTATCATTTCTTGATTGCCTACTATGTGCTTGGCACTGTGCTATGTTTTTTTATTTAAATTGTCTCCATTCTTCATTATCTTCATAGTATCATGAGAAAACAGGCTCAAAATCCAATTCTGTCTGACTCTAGCTTTTTACATAGTCATCCGAAGACATCATGCTGTCCATACTGGAAAATAAACTGTTTTAAAGAGTTTCCAAAAGGATTGCATTTTTGTGGGAATCCATGTAGTAAAATCAAGTTATTACTACTCTGCATGTGTAATATTTAAGTGTGAGAAGCAGATGATGGAAATAGAAGCAGATGATGGATTAAGAAGTCCCCGGCTTCTAGTTCCAGCCACTGTCTAGCCATATGACCTGGGGTCCTTAGACTTCTAGAACATAATTATTGGTTGGTCTGCTTGGTATCTCAGTTAATTTGAAGAGTTACAATAGCACGGCACTTTCAAATATTTAAGAGATCACTGTGGCAAAAGCAAAGTCTGGGAGCAGGGCCAAGTGAGGAGGGTTTGGGTTTATGGTGATAGGAGCTGAGGGTGTGAGGAGGCAGGGGCTAGGAGCTTATAAACCATGTATCGAGTTCTGACTTAAACTTGAGCGCGATGGAAAGGACTTGTAGGTTTTTTTGTTTTCACTCTAAAAAATTTAATAGTAATTCTTTAATAACATCATATGTTAGAGTCAAAGCCAAATTTCCTGGATTTATACTTTGTTCAAATCAGAAACTAAAAGGGGTCCATACATTGCAATTGGTTGACAGGTCTCTTGGATCTCGTACTTCCTCTTCTTTTTTTTAAATAACGGTTTTATTGAGATTCAGTTCACATACCATACAGTTCATCTATTGAAAATGTATAATTGATTGGTTGCACAAACAGTTGTGCAACCATCATCACAATCAATTTTAGAACATTTTCATCTCCCTAAAAAGAAACCTTGTATCTGTAAGCAGTCACTCCTCTTTTTTCCCCAGCCCTCCCCCAACCCAAGGCAAACATTAATCTATTTTCTGTCTCTATATATTTGTCCATTATGGACATTTCATATAAAGGGAATCATATAATATATGACCTTTGTATCTGGCTTCTTTCACTTAGCATGTTTTCAGGGTTCACCCATGTTGTAGCATATGTCAATACTTCACTCCTTTTTATTGCTGGATAATATTCCCTTGTATGGATACACCACTTTTTATTTTTCCATTCATCAGTTGATGGGCTTTGGGCTCTTTCTACTCTGGCTGTTTTGAATAATGCTGCTATGACCGTTTATGTACAAGTTTTTCTGTGGACATATGTTTTAATTTTTCTTGGGTGTATAGCTAGTAGTGGAACTACTGGGTGATATGGTAACTCTCTGTTTATCATTTTGAGGAACTGCAAACCTGTTTTCCACAGCATCTATACCATTTTTCAATTCAGTAGTGTATGAGGCTTCCAATTTCTCCACCTCCTCACCAACACTTGTTATTATCTGTCTTTATTATTATAGCCATCCTAGTGATTGCGAAGTAGTATCTCGTTATGCTGATGATTTGCATTTCCCTGATGGCCCTTGCAGGGTTTTAAGCATTGGAGTGCCATGATCTGGTTTGGAGTTTAGGAAGATCACTTACTGCATTATAGAAGATGGATTAGAGGCGTTCAGGCAGGGAGACCAGTCAGTGTGTCGTCATAGTAACCAGGTGAAGGATGACAGTAGATAAACCAAGATAGTGGTAGTGAGGATGGTCAGAATTGGATGGATTGCAGTAGTTTTACAGTACATTCCACAGGAATTTGTGGCTGGTTGGACTTTGGGACTGGGGAGTGCTTGTAACCAGATTTCCTCTTTGGGCGACTGGGTGGATGGTGATGCCATCATTGACAAAGGTGACAGAGCTGAACAATCGGCTTTCTGGGTGGAGAAGGGAAAGTAACGTGTTTAGATTTGGATGGGTTGAGTCTGAGGAGAGATCTCTGGGCTGAAGTTATAGCTATGGGAATTATGGGCATATCAGAAGTAATTCAAGACATGGGAGAAGATGAGATTGCGAGAGTGAGAAGAGGCCAGGATCTTGGACAGAGTGCGGTGAAAGCTAGTCAGAGAAAGAAGAGCTCACAAAGGAGACTGAAAAGGAGCAGTCCGAGATGAAGAAGGAAATGCAAAAAAGTGTGTCATTCTAGAAGATACAGAAGGTGAGGGGAAAGAACATTTCAAGATGGAGTGAGTGGTCAGGATTTTTAAATGGTTGAATAAAGTAAAGGACCGTTAAGCATTCACTGGATTTAGTAAGAAGGAAAGTACTTGTGCCATTTGAGAGATTGAGTTTTCAGTGGAGAGGGGGATAGTGGCCTGGGGAGAGAGTCCAGGGTAAGGCTGTGAGCACGGATAGACAAACCCTTTTGAGAACTTTAACTCTGAATGATGGAATGACAGAGCAGTAGCTTGTTTCTTTTTAAATTGGGGGTTTGTTTGACTCTCCATTTATATGCTTATAGGAGAAATCTAGCAGAGAGGGAGCTGCTGAAGATACAGGAGAGAGAAAGTACCATCCAATGAGTTAGGTAACGGAAAGCGGAGCGTGCGCCTCTGTCCTCTGGCCCGAGGAAGGAGCCTTGTGCTGTCCAGGTTAGACACTAACCACAGGTTTTGCTGTGGGTCACAAAGATGAGCAGGTGATGTAAAGCATGACCGAAATGCTGCCCATGTCGGCCTTCAGAAGCATGTTGGAAACTGCCATCTTGAAGACTCAGATGACCTGAGATGAGCTGGTCCAGCAAGCGGGTCGCCTTTGAACCAGTTTCATCATGTCAGGCAGCAGCGTTTAACTAAATGCTGTCATAGAAATCGGGGCGGGATGGAGGCTCTTGTGTAGAGTTGAAGTGAAATCTAAAATATGAACTCCAGTAAGAGTCCTCCTTTTTTCCACTCCAAAACATTTGTGCTCCCTGGACATTTTCAAATGAATTTAATAAAATTTGTGGTCCTTCGGCTATATGATCAAGGAAGTGCAAGGGAATCTGGAAGTATGAGGCCTTTTCTTTACCCTCAGGGAGGAGAGGTGTGGAAGGGGTCCGCGGCCTTCTCCTGGGGAGGGGAGACGGAGGGCGAAAGGGGGACTGAGAGAAACAGTTGCGGTGCAGGGTGACACAGCATTCACGCAGTAAACGGTGGGTGCTTACTGTGTCCCGGTGCCGTTGTACGCACTGGGGGTACAGCATGGAACAAAAGATTAAAAAAAAATTCTGCCACCGTGGAGTTTAAATGCAGCTGGAGGGAGGGTGTCAGACTATAAACATAATAAATAGGTAAATTACATGTTATGCTGGAAGGTTCTAAACAGGGGAAACCTTCAGCATTGGAGGGGTGAGGATGTGCTGTGGTGTGGAGGGTGCCCTGGGGTCCAGGGTGACCAGGGCAGGACGCAGTGAGAAGGCGACGCATTTGAGCGAAGACTTGAAGGTGTGTGGGGAAAGTGCTCCTGGCCGGGGAGTGTGGGTGCAGAGGCCCCGATTGTGCCTGGCACGTCCAGACGGCGGAGAGGCCGGTGCGGCGGGGGCAGAGTGAGGGGACGTAGAGGAGGAGAGGAGTTCGGAGAGGAGGTTCCAGGGGCTGGGTGGGTGCAGATTACTCGGCATGGGAAGGGTCCTCCTGCTGCCTTAAGGCCTTTGACCAGAGGAGTGACTTGCCAGGACGTCGTGGCTTAAAGGTGTCACTCTGCTCTTGAGTTGGGAATACACTGGGATGGAGATGGCAGAGGCAGACGCAGCAGACCGGTTGGGAGATGATTGCAGTAATTCTGGTGAGAGGTAGTGGATGAGTTCTGGGCGTATTTTGATTTCCTGGCAGATTGGTTGTCGGGTGTGAGACCCAAGAGGGGAGTCAAGGATGACTCCAGGGTTGAGGTGAGCAGGTGGCCCGAGAGGGGCGGTATTCACGGGCCGGGGGCCACTGGAGGCAGGGGCTCGGGTGGAGGGCAGGAGCTCAGCTTCAGGCATGGTAAGTGGGGGTGGGCAGCGGCGGCGTAGC
>PVKH010026142.1:0-13272 GCA_004027955.1 Chaetophractus vellerosus | reverse complement strand
GAGCTGGGAAATTCTCTCCGAATGTTGAAATCAGTTCCCTTTTATAAGCAGTCAACTGAATGGATAACAGCGTCATCCATTCTTCATCCAATCTTGCTGATTGATGCAGATGCAATTAGCCCCAGGCTTGCTGGACCCAACAGCTGGGCACAATTACCTGGCCGAGTTGACACATTAGCCTAGCCATCACAGAGGGTTACCAAATATTTTCTCCCATTGAGTAGGCTGCCTTTTCACTTTCTTCCCAAACTTCTTTGAAGTGCAAAAGTTTTTAATTTTGAGGAGGTCTCATTTATTTATTTTTTCCTTTGTTGCTTGTGTCTTGTGTGTAAAGTTTATGAAACCATTTCCTACTATAAGATCTCATAGATGCTTTCCTACATTATTTTCCAGGAGTTTTATGGTCTTGGCTCTTATACTTAGATTTGATCCATCTTGTGTTAATTTTTGTATACGGTGTGAGATGGTGATCCTCTCCTTCTTTTGGATATGGGATACCCAATTTTCCAAGCACCATTTGTTGAACAGGCCATTCTCTCCCAGTTGAGTGGGCTTGGTGGCCTTGCCAAATATTAGTTGACAGTATATGTGAGGATATATATCAGAATTCTTAGTTCTGATCCATTGGTCAATATGTCTATACTCGTGCCAATACCATGCAGTTTTAACCACTGTAGTTTTGTAGTATGTTTTAAATCCAGGTAGTGTGATTCCTCCTATTTCATTTTTCTTTTTCAATGTATCTTTGGCTTTTCAGGGCCCCTTGCCCTTCCAAATAAATTTCATATTAGCTTTCCCAAAAATGCTGTTGTGATTTTTATTTGGATTGCATTAATTTGTAAATCAGTTTGGGTAAGATAGACATCTTAATGATGTTTAGTCTTCCTATCCATGAACACAGAATATTCTTCCATTTATTACATCTTCTTTGATTTTCTTTAACAATGTTTCATATTAGTAGTTTTCTGCATACAAGTCCTTACATCTTTAGTTAAGTTTATTCCTAGGTATTTAACCCTTTTAGTTGCTGTTGTAAGTGGAATTTTTTTCTTGATTTCCTCCTCAGATTGCTCATTATTGGTGTACAGAAATACTATGGATTTTTGCTTGTTGATCTTATATCCTATCACTTTACTGAACTCATCTATCAGCTCCAGAAGCTTTGTTGTAGATTTCTCAGGGCTTTCTATGTATAGGATCATGTCATCTGCAAATAGTGAAATTTTTACTTCTTCCTTTCCAATTTGGATGCATTTTATATATTTTTCTTGCCTAAGTGCTTGAGCAAGTACTTCTAACACAATGTTAAATAAGAGTGGTGACATTGGACATCCTTGTATTTTTCCAGATCTTAGAGGGAAAGCTTTTAGCATTTCACCATTGAATATGATGTTAACTGTGGGTTTTTCATATATTCCCTTTATCATGTTGAGGAAGTTTCTTTCTATCCCTATCTTTTGAAGTGTTTTTTATCAGGAGAGGGTGCTGTATTTTGTTGAATGCTTTTTTTGCACCAATGGAGATGATCATGTGTTGTTTTTTTCTTTTGATCTGTTAATGTGGTATATTAAATTGATTTTCTTATGTTGAACCATCCTTGCATACCAGTGATGAAACCCACTTGGTCATGATGTATAATTCCTTTTATCTATTGTTGAATATGATTAGCAAGTATTTTGTTGAGGATTTAGCATCTAGGTTCATTAGAGAGATTGGTCTATAGTCTTCCTTTCTTGTGATGTCTTTGTGTGGCTTTGGTATTAGGGTGATGTTGACATCATAGAATGAGTTAGGAAATGTTCCCTCCACTTCTATTTTTTGGGGTGTTTAAGCTGGATTGGTGTTGGTTCTCTATGGGATGACTGGTAGAATTCACCTGTGAGGTCATCTGGTCCTGGGCTCTTAGTTGGGAGGTTTTTTGATGACTAATTCAATCTCGTTTCTTGTGATTGGTATGTTGAGTTCATCAATTTCTTTGTTCATCAATGTAAGCTGCTTGTGTGTTTCTAGAAATTCGTCCATTTCACTGAAATTATCCATATTGTTGGCATACAATTTGTCAAAGTATCTTCTTATAATACTCTTTATTTCTATAGGGTCAGTGGTGATATCCCCTTCCTCATTTCTTATTTTATGTTTTTGCATCTGCTCTCTTTTTTTTCCTTGTTAGTCTAGCTAAGGGTTTGTCAATTTTATTAATCTTCTCAAAGAATCAGCTTTTGTTAAATTTTTCCAGTGCTTTCTTATTTTCAATTTCATTTAGCTCTGCTGTAATCTTTATTATTTCCTTCTTTCTACTTGCTTTGGGATTTCTAATCCCTCCAGGTGTGCAGTTAGGTCTTTGATTTTAGCTCTTTCTTCTTTTTAAATATAGGCATTTATGAGTATAAATATCCCTGTCAACACTTTTTTATTGCTGCATCCTATAGGTTTTGATATGTTGTGTTGTCATTTTCATTCATTTCAAGGTAGTTACTGATTTCTTTTGAAATTTTCTCCTTGACCCACTGATTATCTAAGAGTATGTTGTTTAACTTCCATATCTTTGTGCCTAATCTAGTTCTCTGCCCCTTTCTGATTTCCACTTTCATTCTGTTGTGGTCAGAGAAATTACTCTGTATAATTTCAATCTCTCTGAATTCATTGAGAATTGTTCTGTGGCCTAGCATGTAGTCTATCCTTGAGAATGATCCATGTGTACTTGAGAAGAATGTATATCCTGCTGTATTTGTACATAATATTCTGTATATGTTTATTAGGTCTAGATTCTCTAACATATTATTCAAGGTCTCTGTTTCTTTATTGATCCTCAGTTGAGATGTTCTGTCTAATTGTGAAAATGGTGTATCAAAGTCCCCCACTATAATTGTAGAAGCATCTATTTCTCCACTTAGTTTTTCCAATGTTTGCCTCATGTATTTTGAGGCACTCTGATTAGGTGCATAAATGTTTATGATTGTTCTTTCTTCTTGATATAGTACCCCTTTTATTAATATATCCTGTCCGTCTTTGTCTCTAACAATAGTTTTGCATTTAAAGTGTATTTTGTCAGATATCATTGAAGCTACTCCTGCCCTTTCTTAGTTATTGTTTTCCTGTAAAATTGTTTTCCTACCATTTACTTGCAACTTCCTTGCATCCCTGGGTCTAAGGTGAGTTTCTTATAGACACCATATAGATGGGTCATATTTCGTTATCCATTCTGCCAATCTATGTCTCTTGATTGGAGAGTTTAATCCATAACATTCAATGTTATTACTGTCAAGGTATTATTTATATTAGCCATTATTTTTATATATGTCATATGTTGTTTTTATTTCTCTTTTTATCTTTTTGGTTATTCTTGCCACCTATGCTCTCCTCCAATGCTCTCTATCCCTTTTTTTCCTTTCAACCTGCAGAAATCCCTTTAGTATTTCTTGAAGGGCAGGTTTCTTATTGACAATCTCTTAATTTCTGGTTATCTGTGAATATTTTGAACTCTCCCTCAGTTTTGAATGCCAGCTTTGCTGTATACAGAATTGTTGGCTGATAGTTTTTTTTTAGCACCATAACTATGTCATACCACTGCCTTCTTGCCTCCATGGTTTCAGATAAGAAATCAGTGCTTAATCTTATAGAGTTTCCCTTGTATGTGACGAATCTCTTTTCTATTGATGCTTGCAGTATTCTCTCTTTGTCTTGAGCATTTGACAGTTTGATAAGTATATGTCTTAGGTTAGGCCTGTTAGGATGTGTACTGTTTGGGGTGTGCTGTGCTTCCTGGACATATATGTCCATGTCCCTCAAAAGAGTTGAGAAATTTTCAGCCATTATTTCTTCCAACACTCCTTCTGCCTCCTTTCCCTTCTCTTCTACCTCTGAGATGCTTATAATGCATATATTGGTGTGTTTTGTGTTGTCATTTAAATCCCTAAGACCCTGCTGGATTTTTTTCTATCTTTTTATCTATCTGTTTTATTATGTCTGATTTCAGATGTACTATCTTCTACATCACTGATTCTTTCCTCTGTCTGTTCAAATCTGCTGTTATATGCTTCTGGTGTATTTTTTATTTCTTGAATTGTGCCATTCATCACCATCATATCTGTTATCTTTTTATGTATGTTTACAATTTCTTCAGTATGTTCCCCCAGTGTCTTCTTAGTATTCTTTTTCTCTTTTTTTTTTAAAGATTTATTTATTTTATTACATATCTCCCCTTCCCCCCCGCTGCGGTGACGCGCCGAGAGTGGTCACTGCGCAGGCGCGGCTTTCCCCGCTTGTGGGCGGTCTCTGCATCTGTTCACAGCCGGCTTTCAGTTCGCGGGTGGCTGGCTGCGCTCCATCCGCAGGCGACCTGCCCTGCCCGTGGCGGCTCTTGCCATGTCCGTGGCAGCTTCTTGCCCTGTCCACGGCGGCTCTGGCCCGCCCATGGCGGCTTGCCATTCTCAAAGCGGTCTGCCCGCTAGGAGAGGTCCCCGGGAACCGAACCCGGGGCCTCCCATGTGGTATGCCGGCGCCCTATCCACTGGGCTATCAAGCCGGCCCCTTCTTTTTCTCTTTCTTCACTTCATTAAGTTGATTCATGGTATTTGTTTGGACATCCCTGATTAGTTGTTCCACATTGTGCATCTCTTCCCATTTTTTAGTTTGTTCATTAGACTAGGCCATGTCTTTCTGTTTCTTAGTATGATCTGTAATTTTTTGTTGGTGTCTAGGCTTTTGTTTATCTTGATGGGCTTATTTAGTTGGTTAGCTTCTCATTCTAATGTAGGGTTTTATTTTGTTGTTTTGTGTATGTGTGTGGTAAGGTTCCTTTTGACAATTGGTTCCTCTAATATATCTTTGCAGTTGTCTGTGTTTCCTTGAAAAAATATTAGGACCAGAGAAAAGGAAGAAGATAAGAAGAGGAAAAGAATAATAATTTTTAAAATGTAGAAGAGGAACCATACAAGAGCTAGGAAAATAAATAAATAATATGAGTAAAAAATCATAAAAATACAAAGGAATAATAATAAAAAAGGTGGAATAGAAAAAATGAAACAAGAAACAAAGTAGAGAAAAAAATAGAATGAATTAAAAGGCCAGGAAGATGAGAAAAGAGGAAAAGAAAACAAAAAGAGAGAGAGAGAAAGAAAAAAATGAAGGCCAAACAAGAAGAGGTGGAATAAAAGAAAATCAACAGAAGACAGAAGATAGCAAAATGAAGGAAAGAAAAAAAAATAAAGTAGGTAGAAAAATAAGTAAAAGAGAAAAGGAAACAAAGAAAGAGGAAAGACAACAAGTGAGAAACAAAACAACAACAACAACAAAACCCCAGGAAAAACAGCCTTCCCTCTTAGGCCCCAAAGGAGCTTTTCAAGCAGCTGGTGGGCATCATCTATGACCCTGCAGCCTGCCCTCCACAAGTGATGTACCCAGTTTTAGCAAATAAAATAAAGAAATAAAGAAAAAAGAACCAATAAAAAGTAAAAAATAGATCCAAGAAAAACTAAAACAAAACAAAACAAAACAAAAATCTGTCTATACATTCCCTGTCATAAGGTACAGGCTGGGTTCCTAATAACCTGGTAGATCACTCTCTGGATCCCTTGTCTAGGAGGTACTGGAAATCAAACCAGGGACCTCATATATGCAAAGCAGGAATTTCTCCACTGAGCTACACTGGCTCCACAGGTTGCATAGGCTTCTGAAAGCTCTTCCTGCCCCTATTACCTCAGGCAAGTTGGGCTTCTAACAGTTTGTAGGAGCTGAGCTGGTTAGGCACCTATCTCCACATGTTCACTGTCCTTGTTCCTCTCTCTCCCACAGTGGCTGGCTGTGATAGCCTGCCTGAAAAGATCCCCTTTCCCTCTCCCTGGGGCCACCTCAGTGCCAGCTGGAGTCTTCCTTGAGATTCAAAGGGGACTCAGCTGGCCAAACTCACTGAAAAGAAACCACTCTCTACCCTCTACCAGACCCCTCTTCCTCCCAGGGAATGCTCCCTCCTATGCAGTCGGCTGCAGTGAGCCATGGGTTTTATGAGGCTATTTGCCTTGAGGGTGGGGTATACGTTCCATTCCCAGCCACAGGGATGAGTAACTCACAGTTTTCCTTTGGCCTCATTGTCTCTCTGTCCCTCTCACTCCTGGGTAATGCATACTACTTTTCTGTTCTGTAGATCCCCAAAGCAGGTCCCTCAGGTAGCTTTTTGCACTTCCTCTGTTGTTTTTTTGTGAGAGTTGAGCTCTGCCTACCTACTTTGATGCCATCTTCTCAGAAGTCCTTTGATTCTTTATATAGTTTTGAATGTTCTGATCAAATGCATTTTCTTGTCATCTATATTTCTTCAAATATATTAATGACTTTTTTATTTAATTATTTTTTTATATTTAAAGAAGCTTTAGATTATATAAATGTTACATAAAAAAGAATTTAAGGGATCCCCATATGCTCCACCCCCACCCCCACCCCACTTTCCCACACCAACAACAACCCTCATTGATTCAGCTCTCTCTGTACCAACAAACTCTTCTTTATATCTCATAAACCAAGTGGACTTCCAAAGGTACCATTATAGAACTTAAAGAAACACTTGGGGAAAGCTTGCTATTAATCATGATGTCATATAGTTTCTGCCATCATAGAGTAAGGGCACATCACAAATTCCAAGGTCACATTGCCTAATGTGCTGTGCGAGTTTATGGAAAGTATTAGGATGGACAGGGGAGGACAGCATGGTGCCAAGTCCAGAAATAAAATGGATAAGCAGTAGCTAGGGCTACTACGCTTAAGGTCATTTGTTTTGAGTCACTATTAACAGATCTAAAATTGCATCTTTCCAAGATACTGCACTTCGCTTTGTCACAGATTAAAATATTTGCTAATACCATACTCAAATATATAAAAACAATATCACAAAAAAGATATCAGTTTTGCATTTGATGTTATTTCTTAATTATTCATGACACTGTTTCCTATCCCTGAAATTGTGGCATTATAATGGTTCTTCAAGAACTTTGAAAGGTGTTATGAGATGTTCAGAAATCTGCTAAAGCAAAATTAACTCTGGGTAGCAATCATGTGTGTATCAATTTTGGAACTCAAATGCTATCAGGTAAGGTGGAATCTGGTTCTCTTTATCTTCCTCTTTTGCTGCCTGGTTTTTTTTTTTTTTTTTAATTAAGCTTTTTGTTTTGAGATAATTGTAGATTCACATGCAGTTGTAAGACTAATACAAAGAGCTCCCTTGTACCTTTCCCTTTTTCCCCAGTGGTAGCATATTGTAAAACTATAGTACAATTCTACAGCCAGGATCGATACAGTCAAGATACAGGACAATTCCATCACCACAAAGACCCCTTATGTGCCCTTCTATAACCACACTCTCTTCCTTCCCACCCTCACCCCTTCCTAGCAACCACTAATCTGTTCTTTGTGTCTATAACTTTGTCATTTTGAGAATGTTACATAATTGGAATCATACCATATATAACCATTTGAGATTGGCTTTTTTTCTCTCAGCATAATTCTCTGGGGAGTCATGCAGGTGGTTATGTGTATTAATAATTCATTTTTAAAAAATTGCTGAGTGATATTACATGATATGGATGTGCTACAGTTTGTTTAATTATTCATGTTTAAGGCCATCTGGGTTGTTTCCAATTTCTGGCTTTTAAGAATAAAGCTGCTATAAATGTTTGTGTACAGGTTTTTGTGTGAATATAAATGTTTGTTTCTTCAAACTAAATGCCTAAGTGTGCAACAGCTGGGTCACACGGTCATTGCATCTTTAATGTTTTAAGAAACTGTGAAACTGTTTTTCTAGGGTGGCTATACCATTTTATATTCCCAACAACATCGTATGAGTGATCCAGTTTCTCTGCACTCTTGGTAGCATTTGGTGTTATCACTACTTTTTTTTTTGTCTTAGCTATATCTTATTGTGGTTTTAGTTTACATTTCTCCTAATGGCTAATAACACCTTTTCTTTGCTTGTTTGCCATCTCTACATTCTCTTTGGTGAAATATCTGTTCATGCCATTTGTCCATTTCTAATTGGATGTTTTGTTGTTTTATTATTGAGTTTCGAGATGTCTTTATATATCTTAATAGTAGTCTTTGTCAAATACTTGGTTTGCAAATATTTTCTCACACTCTTTAGCTTATCTTTTCATCCTCTTAATATGGTCTTTTGCAGAGCAAAAGTTTTAAATTTTGATGGAGTCCAACTTATCAATTTTTCCTTTCATGGATTGTGCTTTTGGTGTCAGGTCTCAAAACTTTTTCCTGGCCTAGACTTCAAAGGTTTTTTCCTATTTTTTTTTTCCTAAAGTGGTATATTTTTATGTTTTCATTAACACTCATGTGCAGAGAGGAGTTAACATAGCAGACCTGAGACTGCCATCCTTAGAAAGGCTTACTTGCAAAGGTGGTCCTTGGCTGGCATCTGGGAAGTTGGATTTCAGGAGGTTTCCTACCACCCTCACTGATAAGAGTGAGTCACTGTGCCTAAACTGTTTATGCAAACCCTGTGGTCTCTGGTAACCACCTGCCTTCCTTCTGGGAGTCTGGAATTTTGATATGTGCTCGGCAGGGGTGAGGAAGCAGTCACCAACACCCAGATTGACTGTCATAGATATGGAAGAGTTTTGAGTGGAGCAATGACCTTAAGGACACAGTCAGCTTTGGGAAACTCCGCAGGGCAGGGGCCAGGTAATCAATACCTAGATCTTATTCTCCTTCCCCCTCCAGCCACCTCCCAGGCTCCTGTTCAGCTCAATCCCAGGGCAGAGATGAGAGTGGAGAAGGAGAGGAGATATAGGTGATATATTGAATCATGTCTTCCAACAAAAGACATGTTCCTACTCTAATCTGAATTCCTGTAGGTGTGAACCCATTTGAAAAGAGGATCTTTTAAAGATGTTATTAGTTAAGGTATAGCCCAATTGATTCAGGGTGGCTCTTAGTTCATATTACTGGAGGCCTTAGAAGGTGAGGAGATTCAGCCCTATTCCATCAGTAGAAACCCAGAAACCAGAAGAAGTCAGAAGACACAGAAGCCAGAGAATTCCACAGGAGGAGACCAAGAACATTGCCATGTGACTGAGGCAGGCCAAGGAACCCCAAGGATTGAAGCAAGCCATCATCAGAATGCTATAGACTCTGAGAGAACGCATGGCTTGCCAACACCTTGACTTGGGACTTCTGACCTCTGAAACCATGAGCCAATGAATTCTTGTTGTTTTAGCTAACCCACGGTGTGGTATTAGTTATACCAACCCTGGCAAACTAAGACAATATGAAAGGACAAAGGGAAGATACCTGACACCTGTCTTGAGGTAGAAGAATCTGTAAACTGGTAAAAGAAATTTTAACTCTATCATATCCTGACTATCTCTGTCTATTCATGATTCATCCAAAACTTTTGAAGAAATTAAATACCATGACAAGACATTGTGTTATACACAGTGAAGACAAAGACAGTAAGGCAGGGCTTCAGATCTCAAGCAGTGTTCTGTCTCTTTAATAATGTAGGTAGACATGTATGCAAAACAACTATAAACAGAGTGAAAAATAAGCAAATAATCAAAATACAGTTGAAATATAAAGAGGTGTCAAAAGTATATGGGAGTTCAGTGCAGAGAAATTTCAGAGCTAACTTATGACCTTAGCCTTGAACCTTGCAGTGCTAATATATGTAACTCTTGGCTAATATAACTTTCTGGTATAAATTCAAGTTTTGAGGATTTGAAATGTACTTGAAATTTAATTTCATCTATTAATAGCCAATTATAACCCATAATAAAAATTTTAGCTACTCGAAAAGTTTGCTTTCAGAATTGAATTATATGCAAAGGATATAATTCATGCTATTTTTTGTGAAACATTATCTAGTATTTTGTATTTAGCCTCTGACATTCTTAAACCCTTTAAGTATTTATTCTCATGTAGAATTTTTTTTTTTCACTTTAACCCAACCATTTCCATTTCGGCATATTTCTTTCCAGGTTTTGTTTATATGCACATGTTCCACACCTGGGCTCCCTGAACCCAAAGAACTTCATACTATTTTTTTTTGCCCAGGGAGGTAAAATATTGCAGCCATAGTGTTTTTCATATGATCCAAGTGGCCTCAGCCCACATTTGGCTAGAACTGGCACTTTCCCAAAGCAACATAGAAAATCCTTGGCTAAATCCTGCCTGACTGATCTATTTACACTCTAAAGAGTAGGGGTAATGGGGTCATTGCCCCTGCTGGTAGAGGTGGTTTTCATAAGAGGGATTTGAAGAGGGACGATGAGCTCTTTGGAAATGAAAAAGAAATTGTCATACTCAAATTCTGGTAGAATAAGGAAGCCTCAACTGCATTCAGGTTAAATATAGAAATAAAATATTAGAGTTAGGACCTTATTAATATATTTTTTAGTTTCCTTTCTCATGACTAAAAAAGAAAAGAAAAAAAAAACCCTCCTTCCCACACCTTTTCTTTTCCCTCCTCTGCCAAAGAAAATAGTGTGATTCCTTGTCCAGGATGCTTGGGTGCTGTGCCCTCCCAATGCTTGTGGGTGAAATGCTATAGCTTTTGAACCTCTTTTTAGGCTAAGAATGGGTTGCAAGGCAGGTTTCTAGAATTTGTTCTTCTTTCCTTTCCTTTTGAAAATTGTAAAAGGGCTATGTATTTATAATGGAAACCAAAAAAGTAAAATGTGTTTTATTTGATAAAATCTCATTTCACAAGTATGTTGGTAGGAATTTGGCCACTCCAAAGTGAGACATAGCCTTAGAAACTCTCACTAGTTCAAATACATCCCAAAAAAATAGATATATATTCTAGGTATCATAGAAATAATAATAATTGAGGGAAAACCGTATTCTGCCACACCAGACCCTTCAGACTCAGGTCCCCACCTTAATTTCCAGCCTCACCCGTGTGGTGGCCATCAGCCTCCCCTTCTCTCTCCTAACGCCTGGAACTCTGACTACCTGAACCACTTCCAGGTGCAGCCCTCCAGGCTATTCCACACTGCTCCCTCACATCCACACCCTTTTTCGACTGTCCATCTGACAAACATAGAGTCAGTTTTCCAGGAAGCTTTGTTCACCCTGTAAGCGCTCCCGGGAGAAGTGATCGCTCTCTTCTTAGTTTCCCAACACACCCCACAGAGCATGTATGTTGGCATCAATAAGCATTACAACTTAATAAACAGGACAGTGCCATATCTTGTCAGTATGTTCCTAGTATCTAGTCTAGTAGGCACTTAAAATATTTTTTAAATCAATAAATACAAAATTTCCTTTTCATACAAAAGAATTGGTAGACTTAAAGAGCAAGAAGTGAATGCAACCAACTTTTTTGGGCTTATATTTCCTGTATTCCTAATATTTATTATAACATTTAGTTCTCAAGTAATCCAAGGGCATTGATATTTAAATCCCTAATTTGCCAAGGAGGAAAGAGGCTTTGAGGAAATAAGGAGCTCCATGTTAACAAACCCATTTCAATCCAGTTTAACTCAGTTTTTTCTCCTGGATAGCCTGGGTGCTTCTCCATTCACAAAGCAACAATCAATAAGGGAGAAAACGTTTGCATTTAGCTGCCCAGTGGAGAAAGCAAAAACCTTTGATTTTCAACTCAAAGGTCACCTTCTCTTATGACCATACCTTGATCTTTTGAAAGAGTCCAGGTTAAAATATTTCAACATGTATCTTTGCCTCTTGCATGCATGTGTAAGCATTCCAGCTGTTCTCTTTGCTATTCTGATTTTTCCAGATTCAAAGGGCAGAGGTCTTTCACCTTGATTTTGGGAATTCCAACTAGGGCAAAGGAGTATAGTTAAAGAAAGTGCCTCCTGAAAATCTTTTGTTGTTTAATCTTTTTAAGAGCGGCAAATCTTTAAAGTTTAACTCTCTGTTTTTTTGTTTGTTTTCTTTCTTATTTTTCTTTTTCAACTTTTTATTTCAAAAGAATGACAGACTTACAAGGAATTGTAAAAATAGTACATAGAATCCAGTGTACCCTTCATCCAGCTTCCCCCAATGGTGACATGCTGTATAACCATAGTACAAAATCAAACCTAGGAAATTGACTTTAGTATAATACTGTTGACTGGACTACTCCAATTTCTTTTTTAAAATTTAAAAATTTTTTGGTCTTATGAAAATGTATGGACACAATTCATATAAGGCTTTCCCTTTTGTTTTGTATAGTAGGTAAGGCCTGGGTCACTGGTCTCACAGTAATTATGGGCTTCCCTCCCTATTTTCTGGAAAATGATAAGATCTTAGATAAGAATCCTTTTAATATAGTTCCATTAGCAAAGTACTAATCAGATGTTAATTTGTGCTAACAGCAAACTGATCTAGAGGAAGGTACACAACTAGATAAAAAACTTAACAAAAGAGTAGATACTTACTGAGATTTGTATTTGTTTCTTGGCTGCCAAAATAAATAAGATAAAATTGATTGGCTTAAATGATGGGACATTATTGGCTCATGGTTTTGAGGCTAGAAGTCCAAAATCAAGGTGTCAGCAAAATGATGCTTTCTCCCCAAAGACTGGCTTTTAGAGGCTGGCTGCCAGCAATCCTTTGTCCTTGGCTTTTCTGTCACATGGCAATGCATATGGTGGCATCTTCTCCTTTCTCTTCAAGGTTCCATTGACTTCCAGCTTCTCGCTGCTCCATAAGGCTTCTCTTTCATGTCCATTTTCTTTTGCTTATAAGGACTTCAGCCATATTGGATGAAGGCCCACCCTCATTCACTTTGGGTACACCTTAACTAATAACTTCTTCAAGGATCCTGTTTACAAATGGGTTCACACCCACAGGACCAGGGGTTGGAACCTGAACATGCCATTTGTGAGGAACATGAATTCAATCCCTAACAAGCCCATACTATCATTCAAGGACTTTGCCAAACACAGGAATGAGGGTGATACAATGAATCAGTCCTCTGCTCAAAGAGTTCACTAGCAGGGAGCAAGCATCTGAAATGGAGATGAGAGTAAGAATGATGAGTCAAAAAAAGACTTCTTACTGTTGCAACTAAGGGACAAATGGCCGCTTTGTGTGTCAGTGTAACGGTTTGAGTTTTATGTAATTATGAATTCCAAAAATATAAATTGGATTATGCTTGTAGACTCATCTGTTCATCTGGGCATGATTGGTTTATGATAAGGGCATTAACTGGGCCACATCAGGAGGGTGTTGGGCCCCGCCCCTCGGTGGGTGTGGTCTCAAGTATAAAGGCCAGGCAGCAGGTTTGAGTTGCAGAGAGTTACAGAAGAGATTTGAGAAGCAGTTCTGATA
>PVKH010026141.1:0-13271 GCA_004027955.1 Chaetophractus vellerosus | reverse complement strand
ACGAGCTGGGAAATTCTCTCTGAATGTTGAAATCAGTTCCCTTTTATAAGCAGTCAACTGAATGGATAACAGCGTCATCCATTCTTGATCCAATCTTGCTGATTGATGCAGATGCAATCAGCCATCCATGCAGTAAACTCAATTAGCCCCAGGCTTGCTGGACCCAACAGCTGGGCGCAATTACCTGGCTGAGTTGACACATTAGCCTAACCATCACAGTCCCATTTATCTAATTTTTCTTTTGTTGCTTGTACTTTGGGTGTAAAGTTTAAGAAACCACTGCCTACCACAAGATCTTGAAGATATTTTCCTACAGTTTCTTCTAGAGTTTAATGGTTGTAGCTTTTACATTTAGGTCTTTCATCCATTTTGAGTTGATTCTTATATAGAAAGTGAGATAGGGGTCCTCTTTCATTCTTTTGGTTATGGATATCCAGTTCTCCCAGCACCAGTTGTTGACAAGACTGTTTTGTCCCATTATCATGGCTTTGGTAGGTTTGTCGAAAACCAGCTGGATATGGAGGTGAGGGTTTATTTCTGGATTCTCGATCCTATTCCACTGATTGATATGTCTATCTTTATGCCAATACCATACTGTTTTGACTACTATAGCTTTGTAATATGTTTCAAGATCAGGCAGTGAAATTCCTCCATATCACTCTTCTTTTTTAGAATGCTTTTGGCTATTTGGGTGCATTTTCCTTCCAACTGAATTTGGTAATTGCCTTTTCTATTTCTGTAAAGTAGGCTCTCGAGACTTTGATTGCTATTGCATTGAATCTGTAAATAGTGTGGGCAGAATTGACATCTTCATGATATTTAGTCTTCCAATCCATGAACACGGAATATCTTTCCATTTGTTTAGGTCATTTTTTATTTCTTTTGGCATGGTTTTGTAATTTTCTGCATATAGGTCCTTTATTTCTTTTGTTAAATTGATTCCTAGGTATTTGAGTTGTTTTGTTGATATTGTAAATGGATTTTTCCCAATTTCCTCCTCAGATTGTTCAGTACTAGTGTCCAGAAACATGACTGATTTTTATGTGTTGATCTTGTTTCCTGCCACTTTGCTGAACTTATTAGCTCAAGTAGCTTTGTTTAGACATTTCAGAATTTTCTAAACATAGGATCATGTCATCCATTATTATTTTCTTGTCTAATTGCTCTAGTTAGAACTTATAGCACACCACAATGCTGAATAACAATGGTGACAGTGGGCATCCTTGTCTTACTCCCAATATTAGAAGGAACGCTTTTGTCCTTTCCCCATTGAGTAAGATGTTGGCTCTGGGTTTTTCATATTCATCTTTTATTATCATATTGAGGAATTTTCCTCCTGTTCCTATCTTTTGAAGTACTTTTTACCAAGAAAGGATGCTGGATTTTGTCAAATGCCTTTTCTGCATCAATCAAAATGATGTTTTTTATTCCTTCAATTTGTTAATGTGGTGTATTACATTAATTGATTTTCTTATGTAGAACCAGCCTTGCACAACAGAAATAAATCCCACTTGGTAATGGTGTATAAGTCTTTTGATATGCCCTTGGATTGTATTTGCAAGTATTTTGTTGAGAATTTTTGCATCTATTTTCATTAGAGAGATTGATCTGTAATTTTCTTTTCTTGTATTGTCTTTATCTGGCTTTGGTATAAGGGTGATATTGACTTCATAAAATGTGTTGGGTAATTTTCCCTCCTCCTCAACTTTTTAGAAGAGTTTAAACAGGTTAGTATTATTTCTTCTCGAAATGCTTGGTAGAATTCACCTGTGAAGCCATCCACCCATAGACTTTTCTGCAATGGGAGATTTTTTATGACAAATCCAATCTCTTTAAATGTGATTGGTCTTTTAAGTTCTTGTCTTTCTTTCAGTGTCAGTGTAGGTTGTTTGTGCATTTCTAAGAATTGGTCCATTTCATTTAGGTTGTCTAGTTTGTTGGCATACAGTTTCTCATAATATCCTCTTATTATCCTTTTTATTTCTTTGGGGTCAGTCATAACTTCACCTCTTTCATTTCTGATTTTATTTATTTGCATCTTCTTTTTCTTTGATAGTTCAGCTAGAGGTTTGTCAATTTTATTGATATTCTCAAAGAACCAGCTTTTGGTTTTGTTGTTTTTCTCTATTTTTTGTTGTTGTTCTCAATTTATTTATTTCTGTTCTAATCTTTATTATTTCTTTCCTTCTGCTTGCTTTAGGAGTGATTTGCTGTTCTTTCTCTAGTTTCTTCAGTTGTTTGGTTAGATCTTTGATTTTAGCTCTCTCTTCTTTTTTAATATAGGCAGTTAGGGCTATAAATTTCCCTCTCAGGACTGCCTTCGCTGCATCCCATAAGTTTTGATAAGCTGTATTCTTGTTTTCATTCATCCCAATATATTTACTAATTTCACTTACAATTTATTTTTTGACCCACTGATTATTTAGGAGTGTGAAGTTCAGCCTCTACACATTTGCAAATTTACTTCTTTCCTGTCTATTCCTGATTTCCAGTTTCATTCCATTATGACCTGCGAAGGTGCTCTGTATAATTTCAATGTTTTTATATTTATTGAGAATTGCACTGTGACCTAACATGTGGTATATCCTGGACAAAGATCCTTAAGCACCTGAGAATATATAACCTGTTGAGCTTGGGTGCAATGTTCTCTGTATGTGTTAGATCTAGATCGTTTATCATATTACATTCTCTGTTCCTTTTTGATCTTCTGTCTAGTTGTATCTAATGATGTGAGTGGTGTGCTGAAGTCTCCAACTATTATTGTACAGATGTCTATTTCTCCATTCAGTTTTGCCAGAGTTTGCCTCATGTGTTTTGGGGCACCCTGGTTAAGTGCATAGGTACTTATGACTGTTATTTCTTCCTGGTGTAATGGCGTTCTGCATCTCTTATAACTTTTTTGCATTTAAAGTCTGTTTTGTCCGAAATTAATATAGCCACTCGTGCTCTTTTTTTGGTTACTGTTTGTGTGATACTGCTGTTCTTTGATTCTTGGTTTAACCTGTTCTGGGTCTTCAGGATTATCCCTGTTAGTTGCTCAAAACTGAGCTCTGGACCCAGTAATGGGTTGCAGATCCACTTCCTAGGGCCTTGGAGAGGGAAGCTGTAAAGGCCAGAAAAAGCCTCTCTTACTTATTTAGTTTTAATTTCCTCACATGCATTTCTTTGGTCTGCCAGCAGACTGCACTCTTTGGCAGCCCTCTCAGTTCAATGCCTCTCAGTGTGTTTGCTGCAACACAGACTGGATGAATGTAACAGAGGTTCCTGCCTGGAAGCTAAAAGTCTCGTAATTCAAACTTTCTCAGAGGCAGTTCTCCAACCTTTGCTGGCAGTCCCCTTCCTTTTCCTTGATAGGAAATAATTCCACTCCCTTCTGCATCCTCAACAATAAGTCCTGGTCAGTAGAGGGGGAGTTTGAGAGGGTTGGGTCTCTGTAGTGCATGAACTCTTTAGTCCCGCGCTGGCTTCCAAGCCAAACAATGACTTGGCCCCACCTGGCCTAGAAGGGCTTGTGGGACAGAGCAGAACAAATTTGCCAGTCAAAAGAAGGAGGCTGTGTCCCTCTCTCTCCCCTTTCTGGAGAGATGGATCCCTAGGGCCCCCTTTGTCTGTAGCTGCCAGCCTGGGGGCCTGAGAATTCAAGTGTCTATAGTGTGGGGGAGGTTGCTGGAACTAGCAGCTGCTGCTTTTATCTCACAGTTTTGCTATCATAATTCTTTTCCTATGTCCCTCTCTCTTCTGGGTGGTGTCCAGCCTTCCCCTGTTATCCTAAATCCTAGAATATTTTTTTTTCCCCAGGCTGTTTCTGCCTGTCCTCTAGCTATTTTTCTGGGATTTAAAAAAAATTATTATTTTTAGGAGGTACTGGGGATTGAACCCATGACCTCATACATGGGAAGCGGACACTTAACCACTGACCTATATCTGCTCCAATGAAAGCCTGTTTTTCCATTTTATTTTTTTTTTAGGAGGTACTGGAGATCGAACCCGGGACCTTGTACATGGGAAACAGGTACTCACAACTTGAGCTACATCTGCTTTCTTTGTCCTTTTCCACTAAAAATTATACAGTGAGCACATATTAACTAATTAAAGTTATTTTGAAAGAGAAAACATGAGATTGGAAAAATAGAGAGAAGTTGTGAACTTACCAAACAATCATGCATAATGTACAGAATTCCCATACATCACCCCTCCACTAACAACTTACATTGTTGTGGAACATTTGTTACTTATTGTGAAAGAACATGATCAGGCTATTACCACTAACTATGGTCCATAGCATACACGTGGTATATTGGAAAGATATTAACAGAGTCTCCTCCAAATTTTATTCAGAGTATTGTGAAAAGAGGCAATCATCTTCATTCAGGGAATCATCTTTTACCTATTACTCCAGGGAAAAAAAACCTCATATTTTTAACCTCTTGCTGCCTTATTTATTTGACATTACTGGGGAAAGGTTTAATTCCTATAACAGAAATTTTCAGATAAATTACATTAAATGACTTCTTAAAATTTTAAACTTCAAAAATTCACACCTTAAAAAAACTGTGTGTATATATAAAATAGTTGTACAACGCTTAAGATGAAACAAATCTCCCACCCACAACCTCCCCAGAGGTAATCACTTTCACTCTAATTGTTTCACCTGGCATTAAATCTTATGGTTACATCTACACACACACACACACACACACACACACACACACACACACACACACACACACCCTCTCCTATTATCTCTGTAATGTTAAATTCACAATTTAAAAATATTTACAACTTACTTACTGTAAGTTTGTAAATATAATCCATAGCTAAATCAGGAAGGAAATAAGGATGATTAAATTCCTCTTTTGTACAACTACTTATAATTCTCTGGAGCAAATAAATACCTTCTTTTAAAGTTTTTTTTTTTTAATGTGTTCCTATCACCAATTCATCCTCCCAAATTATTCTATCAATTTCAATTTTTCCTTGGGGGAAATCTCTTCTAGAGTTCTCCTTCCTCTTGTTCCAAGTTGAAATGGTTGCATTTTTTAGATTCTCATGTTGGAAATCCCCTGTGCCTCTATATTGGACCCTCTGTTTTCTAAATCCCATATCCTCTTTCTTGGTTTACTTCTTAGTTTTGATGGTATATAACCTCCAGTTGTTTTCTGAGAGAGGGGCTGGAAAATAAATTTGCTTTTAATATTAGATTTACTGTGGAAAAAGTCACCCTTTTTAGGTCTGGAGTTTGATGCATTGTGACAAACAATCAGTTGTGTAACCACCACAATAAAGACAGAACATTTTTATAACTTCAAAAAGTTCCCCTGTGCCCTTTTGCAATCAACCCACCCCATCTCCAGCCCTGTGGCATCCACTGATCTGATTTCTGTCCCTTATAGGTTTGTCATTTCTATCATATAAATGTAACTGTACAGTATGTAGCCTTTTGTACGTGCTTTTCATTCAGCACGAAGCATTTAAGAGTCATCCATGTTGTTGCATGTACAATTCTTTACCCATAATTTATTTTTTCACTGCTAGATGGATACTTGGGCTATTTCCAGTTTTTGGTGATTAAGAATAAAGACTGAATACAGGTTTCTGCATGGGCAAATGTTTTCATTTCTCTTGGTAAATGCCTAAGAGAATACCTTTTCTGTTTGTGTTGGTCTGTTGTCCTCAAATGTCTAAGAGTGGAACTAGTGGGTCCTATGTTAAGTGTATGTTTAACTTAAGAAACTGCCTGGGGAACCGGCTGTAGCTCAATTGGTAGGGCTCCGGTTTACCACATGGGAGGCCCCTGGTTCGGTTCCTGGGGCCTCCTCGAGCAGGCAGGCCTCATTGAGAAGGCAAGCCGCCGTGGGCAGGGCAAGCCACCGTGAGCAGGCAGGCCGCTGCGCGGTGAGCTGATTCGGCGGGTAGCCACAGCGGTGGGGGGGGGGCACAAGCAGACACAGAAGAACGCAAAAATGAACTCAGCGAGAACAAGCAGAAAGGGGGGATATATAATAAATAAATAAATAAAAATCTAAAAAAAAAAGAAAAAAAAAAAGAAAAAGAAACTGCCTGTTTCAAAACAGTTGAACCATTCTGCATTCTCCCAACAATGTATAAGAGAACCAGTTGTCCTGCATCCTTGTCAGCGTCTGGTATTGTCAATTTTTTGGTTGTTGTTTTTCATTTTAGTCATTCTAATAGGTGTGGGATAGAGGAGTAAATTTTTTGAGACTTGCAAATTAAAAAGTATCTTCAGTCAAGTTTTCATATTTAATTGAT
The DNA here is from genome assembly GCA_004027955.1 of Chaetophractus vellerosus. Lineage (NCBI taxonomy): Eukaryota > Metazoa > Chordata > Mammalia > Cingulata > Chlamyphoridae > Chaetophractus > Chaetophractus vellerosus. Next base: position 7,001 of record PVKH010026141.1, on the reverse strand, counting down.
AGTTTGTATGGATAGAGAATTCTACATTAGACGTTATTTTCTCTCAGAAGGTGAAATGCATTTTTCCTTTGTCTTCTAGCTTCCACTGATTGTTGAGAAATCTGATGATATTTGAATTTCCAATCTTTTATATGGTATCTTGTCTTTTAATTAAAGCTTTTAGGATTTTCTGTCTATACTCAATGTTCCGATATTTCACTATATGGACCTTGGTATGGGTCATTTTTCATTCTTGTACTTGGTATTTGATGGTCTCCTTTCAGTCTGGAAGTCATGTCCTTCGGCTCTGGGAAATTTCCTTGTATTTTATCTTAGATAATATCTCTCCCTCCATTTCTTCTATACTCTCTTTCTGGAACTCTTGATTGTTGAACCAATTGGATCTATCTCTCTCTCTCTCTCTCTCTCTCTCTCACTCTCTCTCTCTCTCTCTCTACTTTCCATCTTTATTCTACTTTCTGGGCAATTTCATCAAATTTATGTTCCAATTATCCTGCCGGATATTTAATTTCTACTTTCATTTTTTTTTTTTGTTTTCCAAAAGCTTTTCCCTCGATTTTTCCTTTTAAAAATAGCTGTCTGTTACTGTCTCATACAACTTAACACCCCATCTCTCTCTGAAGATATTAATTTTTTTCAAGTATTCTTCTACTCCCTATTTTGTTGTTTCCTCAGAGTTCCCTTTTTTCTGTTTGTGTTGGTCTGTTGTCTTCAAATGTCTGGTGGTTCTTTTTTTTTTAACTTTATTTTGTACAATTAATAATTTAAAATATAAACAATGAAAAACTAAAAAGAAAACAGTTAATAAAAACATACATTTCTCATTTAAACATACTGGATACATACAAATTTACTTTTTGAATCATACAATAAGTTATACCATATATTTGGTTCATAGTAATGCAATCAAACAGTATTTCTCCTTTTGTGTCTCGCTTGCTTCGCTCAACATAATGTCCTCCAGGTTCATCCATGTTGTCATATGCTTTACAACTTCATTTCTTCTTACAGCTGCATAATATTCCATTGTGTGAATAGACCACAGTTGGTTTATCCACTCTTCTGTTGATGGACATCTGGGTTGTTACCAATTTTGGCAATCATGAATAATGTCGCTATGAACATCGGTGTGCAGATGTCTATTTGTGTCACTGCTCTCAGTTCTTCTGAGTATATACCCAGTAATAGTATCGCAGGGTCACGTGGCAAGTCAATATTAAATGTCTGGTGATTCTTGACTGACCATCATATTTGACAGTGAAGAACTTTAACTGGATGCTCTGTGTGCATGGGCTGAGCCTGTCGAATTGAGGGTTTCATTGTAGAGTGAGTGGGGAGGAGTCTGGTTGATTAGTTGGAGATATTCTCCCAATAGTGGTATCTGCAGTTTTTTTTTCTCTAGAGCAGGTTTTCCAAGAACAATCTTCTGCTTGGAAGTGGAGGTAGCAGTGGGCGATAAGTCTGACTATAGCATTCACTGAGTTGAGTAGAGGAAGGGGCAGGAAGTCTCAGTACAAACACTTTGAGTAAATCCCACCTGGAAACATACTGGAAATGTATAGCACCTTTGCTCTCATCTGGGCATGGTGTCTCTAAGTCCAGAGTCCCTCATATTCAGCTGCTCTGGAGAATAAACCACCAATCTTCTGCTGGAGTAGAGCAGGGGAACTAGGAGTCTAAAAGCTTCTTAAATAGATTTCCAACCAATTCTCTCTAATTTAGCTCCCATCTTTATCTGGCCTTGAGAGATGCTTACTGCCTCCTATTTTGTGAGCTTTTCTGGAGTTCTGTAGTACAAATAAAGTTACTTCTTGAATACCACTACCCTTTGCTCCTCATCTCACAACAGGAATTTAGCTATTTTCCAAACTTTCATTATCACTGTTTTTGCCTTTATGAGATAACAGGGGATTTCTAATCCCTTCCCCTTTTATTGTTATTTCAGTGGAGTGTTGAGAGGAAACTGTCCAATGTGTATTCAAGCCCTCACATTTACTTTAATGAAAATCTTTCTAAAATTCATTATGCATGCATATGCCTTTTTTTCCTGGATAAAATTTAATTTTCTTTGGTAATTCAGTCATCACCACAAATACTAATTATTACACTGTACATTAGTAGTCTCTGTAATGACCTCAGGGACCACTGAGAAATGAAAGGCATTTAAGCCCCAGATAGGTGTTGTTTTCCCATGGTATTTATGTTTGCTTCCTTTAGTTCTTCCATTCCTCTCTTGCCATTATGGTTATCAGTCACCCCTTTGCACTGTTTCAGGTGGGGCCTGTCTCTAGAAGTGGCCCTATCCCCTTCTAATTTTCTGTTTATAATCTACTGAAGCTCTTAGAACCATGTCAAATAAGCTTCAGAAGCAGACCCTGGAACAAAGGTCAGTGTTAAAGTGACTTATTAGGAAGTATTCCCAAGTTAAAAACCATAGACTAGTGGCGTTATGGGACCAGGAAGGCAGGAAGTCAAGCCAAGGTGACATTAAGCTAAGTTGTGGGGAGAGCTCAGGAAAAAATACGTTTGGCTCAATCCTGTAAGGAATTTAGGAGACAGTGTAGGTCAGGCCTCAACTCCCGAATTAGGGGAAAGAAATACAATTTTTATGCTCCACCTCATCATTAGTCATTGTTTAAGAGCTACTGCTGGAGGGATGTAACTTTCCAGACATTTTTGGCTCTCTGTTCAACCAGGCAAAGTATGTTCCAGAAGCCCAAGAATACCCTCCAACAGAAACATTTTCTGGATGCTAGGAATATTAGTGTGCATGGACATGGAAAAGAGATCCGAGGGATATGGAAGGCTCATTGACAGGACCTGCTACCATTCTCCTATTAATAAAGTTTAGATGTTTAAGAGCATGGAGTTTTACAGGTGACATGATAGATAAAAGAGTTAAGAAAAATTTAATTTCATATTCTCATTGCAATTGAAAAGACATGTCCATACAAAAACTTATATGAATATTCATAGCAGCACTATTCATAATGGCATAAAAGTGGAAACAACCTAAACATCCATCAATACCAAAATGTGGCTATATCTATACAATGTAATATTATTCAGCTATAAAAAGGAATGAAGTACTGATACATGTTACAACGTGGATTAACCCTGAAAACATTATGATAAGTGAAATAAGCCAGACATAGAAGGTCACAGACTGAGTGATTCCATTTATATGAAATGTTCAGAACTGGCAAATCCATACAGAGAAAAAGCAGATTGTGATTGTCAGGGGCTGGTGGGAGGAGAGACTGAGGCGTGATTACTAATTGTATGGAGTTTCTTTTTATTGTAATGAAAATGTTCTGGAATTAGTGGAGATGGTTGCACAACTCTGTAAATATATTAAAATACCACTGAATTGTACATTTAAAAAGAAAATTCTCATTGCTCTTCCAGACCATTTTCTATCCTTTCTCCCATTATGCCTTTTTACAGACATCTATAGAACTTCAGCATCCATTCTCTCATTTCCTGAAAATTTTAGCTTCAAGTTCACTTTAGTCTCTCCAATACTTCTCCTGTTATAATTTGTGTTCTTCTCACTCACCTTTTTTACTTCCTCTAACCTAAGATATTACTCCTCATTATCTCAATTTCAAGAATCCTACTCTAACCAACATCTCTAGTCTTTCCAGCCCATTCCTTCTAGTCCTCCAACCTCAGTAATTCTGAGACCGAAAATTCACTGATCTTATAACCTTTTCACTGTCCTTCACCTACCTTATATCCATACTTCCCTCTTTATCCACAAGGAGTCCATGATTTGTCACTTTAATCACTCTCTTGGTCTGTCTTTTCCTTCACTGTAATGCCTAACAAAACCCCAACCCTGCTTAAATCCAGTTCTCCACCTACTCCATTCCTGTAACTGTGCAGTTATGAGACTGGTAAAATTACAACAATGCCAACAAGAGTACTAATCTCAAGAAGGTCCTTCCTTAGTGCTGCTATTAATTACACACATCTATTCACTCTCCTACTCTATTAGGTGACTATTTCATAACTCATCCTTTCTCTTCAAACCTCCAATACCTCTTCCCTATTCTCACTCTGTTTGCAGAGAAAATAAAATCAGGAGGCCACTTCCTTGTGCTCTATTCCACTATCATGTCCACCAACCTTCTACCTGTTTCCATATTTTCTTCCTTCCCTTCTGTCATATAGATGAACAGTCCATGTGCTTAAACCAGCCTCTCCCATCCTTCTTTCCTCCCTCCCTTTGTCCCTCTCCCTGGCCATCCCCCCCACCCCCATGTCTTTGGCCTTATTTTAAAAAATTTCGACCCTACAGAAAAGTTGGAAGAATAAGCACTCTATAGTCTTCAATGAAATCAGTGATTAACACAACTAACATTGTCATATTTGTTTTATTTCATCTTACTATACACACATACTTTATGGGGGGGGGGAGGCTAAAACCATTTAAATGTATGCTGCAGACCTTATGTTATTTCCCCCTCAATGCTTCCAACATGCATCTCCCTAAGATCAAGGGTATTCTCCTCACAACTCATTATACTACCACATCTAGGAAACAACATCATTTAATATGCAGTCCAAATTCAAATTTTTCTCTTGTCTCAAAAATGTCCTTTATATCAGTATTTTTCCCCCTTGATATAGGATCCAATTAAAGTTCATGTATTGCTCTTGGTTGCTATGTCTCTTTAATCTCCCTTAAAAATTTCCCCCACCTGGCTTTTGTCTGCCATGACAAAGACATTTTTGGAGTATACAGATCAGCAGTCTTGTAGAAAGTTCCATGTTCTGGATTTGTTTATTTCCTCATGATTACACTCAGGTTAAATATTTTGAACAAGAATATTACAAAAGTGATGTTGTGAGCATCACATATAATGCACATAATGTCAGTTTGCCCCATTGGGCTAAGATGATGATACTTGCCTGATCTTGCTATTGTAAAAGTAGCTTTTTCCTTAATTAAATAATATATGCAATGATATTTTTAGGTCATGTGAATATCCTGCTCCCTAATAGCCTTGTACCTAATGGATTTTAACATCCACTAATGACTTGCCTGAATCAGTGATTACTTTGGGGATTGCAAAACGCTAATTTTCTAATTCTATCATTCTGCCCGCATACATTTGCTAGTATTCTTCTTGAAGAGTTTTCCCTCACCTTATCTTTCTGTTTGCTTGTTTGTTGTTTATCACTGTGGAATCATAGGTTGTTTTGTTTTTTAATTCAATATATTATAATTCATTACCATTATTATTCTTTTTGATGTTCCGATTGTCCTAATTTGATCAGTCAGAGCACCTTCAAGACGGCTCCTATGTTCTTTTGACACATTCCCATTGGTTTGGAACACCTCCTTGCCTTTTCACACAAGATCTGTTTCGGGATCAATTTATACTTTTCTTGCCCCAGACTTAAAATCAGCTATTTCTCCAAGAAGCACTCACCTGGTTTCTTTTATTGGGGAATGGTATTTAGAAACCATGATCTGGATGGTCCAAGTACTCACTGCTACTGAGTTTTTCTTGGAAATCACTTCATATCAGTTCACAGAAATCTTCATTATTTTCTGCGATTAAATATCATTCCATTGTGTAGACGTACCATAGTATATTCAACCATCCTACCATGGACGAGCATTTAGATTATTTCCAATATTTACATTTATTACAAACAATGCCAAAATCATTAACTTTGTGCATATGTTGTTTAACAGTTGTGGAGATATACCTTTGGGTAAATTCTAGGAAGACTAACATTCTCTCTCGAACCTATTACAGTCAGACTTTTGCCCTTATTAACTCTTGTCAAGGTCACTGATGAGCAACATGTTGCTAAATTCAATGGTCAATTCTCCTCATCTTACTTGACCTCTCAGCAGCATTTGACAAAGCTAATTAATTATTTTTACTTTCTAAAATATTTTTTTTACTTGACTTCCAGAATACCACTCTGTGGAAATTTGAGATTATTTATGAATTCCAAAAAGACAGATTATGTTTGTAACCTGGTCTGTTCCTCTGGGCGTGATCCACTTTGATTGTATTAGATTCATTTGAGATGTCCGATTAAATTATGTTAAGATTAGGGCTTTAATTCAACCACGTCAGTAAGGTGTGGCTTGATTTGAGTGTTTGCCTCCTTAGTGGGCTAAATAAAGAGAAACTCACTCAAGAAGACACACAGAAGAAAAAGAAAGCTCCATAGACATGGCAGAGGAGAGAACTTGGATTCTGCGGCCCCGGAAAGAGAGATGAGCCATTTGACTGATAGTTTGCAGCTCAAGAGAACAGAGCAGCTGAGCTGAGGAAGCCCGGAAAGAAACAAATCCTATGCCACCCTACAGCTGAGATCGGAAGAAGGTGGGCCCACAGAGTCTTAATAGGAAGAAGAGGGACCAGGCCCACCATTTTACTTCAACACGTGGCAACTGACATAGGTGAGAAAGTATCTCTTATGGTTCCTTGAATTGGACTCTTTAGGGCCTTGTAACTAAGCTTTTACCCCAAATAAATAACCTTTAGAAAAACCAACAGATTTCTGGTACTTTGCATTAGCACCACTTTGGCTGACAAATACACATATTCTCTCTACTCTGACCATCTCAGTCTTCTTTGCTGGTTCCTCCTTACTTCTCTGACCTGGGGCCCAATCTCCCTTCTGGGCTTACTCTGTAGGAGATCTTATCTAGTCTCATGGCTTTACTTAGGCTGACAACTCCCAAATTTCAGTCTAGAGCTCTCTCTCTGAAAACCAACTCATATTTTCATCTCTTACTTGACATCCTGATTTGGATTTGTAAAGGATATCTCAAACTTGACAAATCCAAAACCAAATCCTTAATTTTCTTTTCAAGACTGCTCCTTCCAAAGTCATCCCATCTCTGGAAAAGGCAATTCCATTCTTCCTGATACTCAGGCCAAAAATCTTGGACTCATCCTTATTTCTCTCTTTCTCTTACATCTCGCAACTAAAACCATAAGCAAACCCTACTGGCTCTAGTATCA